>OCZR010110498.1:2116-14010 GCA_900234385.1 Anemonia viridis | reverse complement strand
TAAGTCATTTTTGGCCAAAAAGCATGGACTATAGCCCATGGTTTGGATCAGCTTTCACATCTTTTTGAAACCGGAGTTCGAAAATATTCGAAACTCAATTTAATCTCGAACTGTGCATTCTGTATAATGATTCAGGAATTCTCGAGGGGTGGTATAAGAATTGGCTCAACTCAGATGGAGGAACGCCTTTTCAATATCATTAATTTCATGCCGAATCAAAGCTTTTGATTTTGGAGATTGTTAATCCGTCGTAAAGTTAATGACATTGAAGAGGTGGTCCCCGAACTCAGTTTGGGCCTCAGATACGGCGGCCATCTTGAATTTGTAAGAAATTATAGGATACCAAGGGGGCAAATGAGAGATATTTATAAAGAAAAGTATGGTCCGATTCGTTTCTCCAATAATTTTTAGGCTTTGGTGTTTCACATCTGGCTCCAAATACCAGCAAATTCAATTGATATTTAGATAGGTTTCTCAAAACATAGCATAAAAACAGTTAAAAAAAAGCTCTGCATACTATAAATTTTCTAGCATTTGCCGCCGCATCGGTAAAGGTGTATTGTTCACAAGGTGGAAATAATTCATCAAAACTCTCGTATTGATTTGCCAGGAGAGTCAGAGAGTAAAGAACACGAGGTATACATATTCACTTATACATTTAATGAAACTTTTTTTATTTTAGTATATATTGATATATATGGAAATATGTATGTACTGAAATATAAAGTAACGAGAAAATTAAATAAATTTGATAACGTTATATTGCCTTAAAATAAAAGGCAACAATATATACATTTTTTTAACTTAACTTTCTCTTTGAAAAACTATATAATAATGTTCATCTCAACGATGCTTTTTGCTTCGTTGCTTTTCAAAAATAAAAAAAACTGCATTTTTTAGGATCATTTTCCAGAAAGAGAGAGAGATCAGTTTATTAGTTACCTAAAAAGTTCACCGAAAAGTTTATGGGAAGACAAATGGTTTCGTAAAGTTTCAATCGCTTGATAATTTAGTCTATATTACGACTACCAGTTCACAATGCATGTCGGGATTAGGTGGGTGAAGCATGGCCACCTTTGTTGTCTTGAACGCCTTGTGACGTCGCTGAGGTATCGATCCCAGAATGCATCGCTGTGTTTCAATATGGCAGACCAGTAGTATAGACTAGTGATGGGCTTGAGATCTTTTACCAGTTACAGTTTCACTTCCTGTGAAAATTCTAAAGCTGTAGGGCTCGTTGCATTAGTAGAGTTTAGTAGATTTGTAGGTTTTTGGTGAAATTTCAATTGAGTTAGTCACTTGAAAAGCTACAAAGCTGGGACCGAAAAGGATTATGGGTAGATAAATTTTTCCTCTATTTCAAACCCTTGATAATTACTGATTAGATCATTGAGATCTTTGGCCAGTTAGGTTCACCTAATACGAGCATCCTTAAAGACCACTTACCATGATGCACCGTGATTTGTTTATTTTGATATCTCCAAAAATAGAATAAAAATTTCACAGAAGATGAAAATAGAAACTCCAATGTTCTGAGTAAACACTTAAATCATCCATGAAGCCACAAATAAGGGTTTTTCGTACTTTATTCTCACGATGGGAACGGATTCTGTAAGCTTCCTGTAAATCATTGGATTTTCGTGGACCATGAAATTCATTGACTACCGCGGTGCATCACGGTAAGTGGCAATGGGTCTTTAAGCTGCAGTTTGTATTGTAAATCGATGTAAACTGCTTTACTTGTTTACTTATTAAATGTTTCCAATGGTCCTCAGCGGGCTCAGCTTTGTAGAATTTTGGTGACTGATTTATTGAATTAAGTCAAGTGAAAAAAACCGAGTCCCTAAACGAGGGGAGTGGATTTATTGCAATAACTAGTACCCAATAGTTTAAGGTCGTTAAATATAGCACAAAAAAGCTTTTTCGCAGATAAATCTTAGTAATACGATGATATAATATGTAGATATATGTGTTGAACATATTAAGCATATTAACTAAGAAAGTACTACCTATCTTTCTGGTTCTTTTCACCTTTGCCCACGTACATGGCCGCCATATTGAATAACGATCCAAAAAACCGCTGTTCGCAAAGCATGTCGGACAAATTCGTTGGAGTTTATAACTTTATAAGAATCGATTTAAAATATTCTAGCAAGACCTAAATTAGACAAAAATTCCTCTTTTTCTCCTTCTTCGCCACTCAATTGTTTCTTCTCTTTGTCTGTCTTGTCGTTGTCTTCGAAGCCGTTTGTCGTCGGGTTGGAGTTTGGTCCCGTATGACGTCCGTACGGTTGAGCGCGGTCGGTACGAGGAGACTTGTGATCGGGAGAAGAAGGTGAAGTCGAAGAGTGAATACTTAAGCATTTGCTTGCTTTATTAAAAGTTTCTTCCAGATTCTCTTTTTCTTCTTGTTCGAATTTTGCTATAGGCATTTTCGAGTTATTATATTTGAGATCATGTAGGCTATTTATACTAGGCACATCCGGGCATCTACGTTCGCGCCTCTCGTGCTCAGTACTAAGCACCTTTGTTGGTCCGTTGCGCTCCGACGTCGCGCAGTGGACTGGAAATAATGGAGGGATTTCTCTGTGGTGACTTGAATAACGCGAGTATGTTTCATGTACCACGCTTCTTGGGTCCATGAACGAAGGGCCTAGGGTAGGACGTCCTATTTGGTCCATCCTGGGACCATATAGGCGAGGTCGGTAATGTGATGGACCATATTCCCCTGGATAGTCTGGTCCAACATGTCTAGGTACCCCAAAACGATCCCCAGGAAGGTCCGACTCTCGTTCCACAGAAGTGAAACTATGACCGTCGTAACGCCGTTTAGAAGGCACATGAAACGCCGAGCCCTCAGCCTGACTACGTTCCCCAACTTTCCTGAGCACATTATGTCCTTGGGGGGTCACCCTTGGGTCGTTTTCGTCCTCGTTCGCTCGTCTTTGATGGCGAAACTCTTCTCTTTGTTTTGCGTCTTCAATACGAATCGCTCTAGGTCTGGGTGGGGAAGATTTTTCTCTATATGAGACGTCATGGTTCAGGTCATGAAAACGAGGGTGTTCTTCGATCTTCAGGTTGAGTTGTAAGTTGAGGACTTTTCGGAGCGCTCCCTCGTAGATGTCAGCCAAACTGAAAATCAGGGGAAATAATGGTTACTCACAGAATATTACTTAGTATAAATAGATAATCTATTGGTGGTTTTAACCATTCCCATGAGATTGAGTAGAACAAAAGGTTCACCAGTCACGGTGGTGGTGTTTTTTTTTTGTCAAGTCAACCAGCAATGGCTGCCTGTCTTCTGTTCAATTGTCTCTCCTGGGGATGGTCGAAAACCAAGAATTTATCCTCAAAACTCCATTATATCGTCGCTATTTTTCAGAAATCAAACTGTACTAAAAGTTGTACGTCAGTTTGGCGTTCCGTTCACATGGAACTGTGCTTTCCCTACAAATATTCAAACCCCTAGCCTTGCAAATTAATGAATCGGTTTCGTACATGTAAATGGTATGTACTGGTCAAATTTTTAAACGGTTTAGAATGCGTTTGGTAACGTGTAAGGCCAACCTACTAACACAATTCCCGCGCTTCTGGCATCTTTTGTTAATTGTGTCCGGCGTCAAACATGGCCGCTCGCTATCTTTGTTTGCTTCTTAAGGGTGATCAATGGTGTGCTGGTCACTAGTTACACAGGCTTTTAGTATGACAGCAAGTTCAATACAGTAATAAATAAAGCGATTTTTTGATCACGGCTCGGTGTTTTTTCGCTGAATCGAACATACAATCATTTTCCTATTTGCCGGCACAAGTGAGGGAACAAAGAAAACTTATATATTGACTTTGAATTCCCGGCGCCTCGTCTTATTTTCTCTCTATACTCCACGAAATATTTCTGATTTTCTCTACAATGAATTTTCTACATGTTACGGTTAGTTAATCGGCCTTCATCTATGTTTTTATGGCATACCGCTCCGGTTTGCAACGGTTTACAAGACATGGAATTGCAGATCGAGTACTGAAATGAGTTCTTCTAAATGAATGTCTTGCCCTCTTTCGCATTCAACTGATATAAAAAATCTAAAACGGCTGGCTTTGAATGGGCATAGAATGGTCCTCAATTCACTTAAAAACCTTAAGATTAAAATACTTATTTTGTGAGCGATTTAGTCAGGACTGAGACCGTGAATCATCAAGTAGCGGGATACAATGGCGCCCGCCTGCAATCGCCAACGAAAGTCTGTTCGGCATGTCGCCAGTTAGTTTTCAGTGATTAATCCTCACAGTTCTAATAGTACCAGTTATAATTCTGTCAATAAAACGCCTATATTCGAAAATATCTTCATGGTAAATCAGTCAATCCTGATTCAAATGTTGGATGTCAATTTGTAAAATCATGCTTCCTGACAAGATTTTTTGTCCGTAATGTGAAATTGGCAGCGACTGATGCTTATTAAGTTATATCTCTCATTTGGAGCAATATATACACATTTTCAGTTAAATAAATGAATATATATATATATATAAAGTCTAAACAGTAATGATACGATGGTATTTTTAGTTTAGACTAAACTAGGAAAGCAACTATGAAACTTTGTCTTCACTTCGCAAGGAGAACTACGCGACCTTTTTTAAAAGTTCCTGGAAAAAAGATGCTCAGAGAGCTTGGTGAGATCTTGACGGTTATTATATCCGGATTTGATGTGGATCTTTTTGTGTGAGGGTTACGTTTTGGGAGGATTTGTGGGATTAATCGAAAGGGAATCCTAACACAAGCCGAATAGATAAAGATATTGATACTGATATTTCAAAAAGATAAAAACCATAGTTAATGTATGTAAAAACCTAAGAACCTAAGAAGGTTACACTGAACAAATGGCGAAACTAACTGAACATTTGTGCAAAGTGATTATGACAACCAAATATTGGGTTTAAAGTAAAATAGATACGAAAATGCATGTTTGAACCTGAACGGCTGCGAGCTGGAAGAGCTGTCTTGAATCGTGGGTTTAGGGTTGAAGAGAAGGGTTCTTGGCGATGGACTATCCTGCTTTCCTGCAGACAAGGGCCTCATGTTGGCAAGCAGCTCCTTACTGGTATGAACTTGTGGTGCGACTTGATTAATCAACAGGCCTTCAACGGGTAAGCAAAGCACCTGCAGGGTCAAACAAAGGCTAACTGGCCTTCCAAGCTCAACGGACATCAGGACAATTGAATCCTATTCTCCCTACTTAACCCCTTGCAAAGGAAAACCAATATTATGCTCTCGACACGTGATCACCATGAAGGCACTCCGATTGAAGGCTTGTATCTTGGCTTAATTACTCCGAAATCATTGAGAGCAAACTTTAGGTAGTTTTCCAATAAGCGACAAGGTATTGTACAGAAAGCTGGTTATTAAAAACAATCCAATATGACTAAGGAAACCTTCGGTGCTATAGGATTCATGATGTTGTAAATGATCGTTCCGGTCAAAGCAATTAGCGATTCGTGTAGAATACTTAATAAAAACATGGAACAAAAAGGAAAACCAGGGCGTTTGTGAATGGCAAGTTCTGGCATCGGCCTGACTGCACGTCAAACAACGCCGAATGTGAAGAAAAAGAACTTATCATGCACTCGTTGAGTTAGGCCTTAGGCAAAGAATTCAACCTCATATCACCGAAGTCTTTTTGGCGGGAAAATTGTGCATTTGACAAAGCTGCCATTGAAAGTCCCGCCAAGTCCATGCAATGCTTTTAATTCAATCTACAAGCAGCGAGCCAGGTGTTTACTTTGATAAAATTCAAGCGCTTATCTTCGAGCGACACCAAATGGACATGATTGATGTATTTCCAGGAACTGATTCTAATGTTGTATAATGAGGTTGAAAATCTTTTGTCAAGAATTTTAAATTAAAAACAAAAAGAAAGAGAGCTTTGAAGGGCTTAAATGAAAACTCAACTGCAATTAAAAAACAGAACTGAAAAGCTAGCACGCAATTAATCTTGACAAAATAACAACTGAAAAATCTCGGCATAGTATAACATCACTCGATTGCGATGGTGAAGCCTTTCAATATTCCTCGCCATGAGATTTTGTTCGTTTTATTACCTGATTTCGTTTTCCCTCATTCACACATAAAAAATATCTCCAACATCGCAGTCTATAAACTAAAACTTTGAACAACTCTTTTTTGCAAAATACTACGATTTTGATGCCGGGAATAACCACTGAGTTAGCAAAAACTTTATCGAGTTTTTAATGTCCTGGTCAGTGGTTGGGTTTCGTCGTGAAGAGCATCGCTTTAGGTAGACTCTGGTCTCTTCAACTAAATTTCATCTTAGAAATTCTGAACAAGTTTGATAATAACAACAGTAAAACATACTTCAGTTAAAAAAAGAAATGCTACCAAAGGATGATATATCAGTTAAGGAGTCTTCGACAACGCGGTGCTTTTCTCAGATACACGCACGTTCAGTGTATATCTTGAAAACATGGCAGTAACGGCCCAGAGAAAGGCCGGTCAAATTTACACTCAAGCAACATTGGACTTGGATAAAACTTTTCGTAAATTAAACCGTAAATATACTCGCTTTTTTATATAAAAAAAAATTTTAAAAAGTATATTTTTCGAGAAAATTAAACATGGTTATAGTGTTCAGGAAAAGTCTATGCATCCAAACCACAGAGAACAATGGACGACACCTCTGGTAATTACTGAGATACTTGCTGCTCAAACCCCCAACACCACATAACAAAGACAAACACGAATCCCTTTGTCAAAAGGGTTCGATAAAATGGCGCTAAATCAAAAAAATATTTGAATTTTTAATTGTTTACTGGAAGATTACTAGATTTTGTACTCAGTGTAATGGAGATTAGAAAAACCTTTCGCGCTCGAGCTCAAAACAGAGACAGTTTATCATATTAGCCATTTTCGTTGCTATCCAGTACTGGCTTCTAAAGCAACCGAAAGATCCCGTTAAAAATGAGCTGTTTGTCAACATATACAAAATAAATGTTTTAATTTTTGCTTCAGAAAGCGAATCTGTTCAACTTTTTCGTTGCCTGGAAACGTTTGATAATTTTTCGTTTTTTCCAGAAATCTTAACTTATTTTCCAGGAAAAAGTTACTGGCAATAAGATTCACTGTCTGGTTTTCAGTTAGTCTTCTTCTAATATTTCATTAATTTTTAGCATAACAAAGCACTAACAATGAAACTAGTGTTTGATAGGTGACACGTGTGTCTTCGGCGTTTTTAGGTTCACCATTACACGCAACAATATTGGCCAAACATCTCACAAGAACCTCACGAAATACACTTCTTTTCCAGTTACGAGACTTTTTTGGTGCAGAAATAAATTTTCGATTTAAAATTGTCATAACTTTCAATAATTTCAATCAAAGTTTTAGTTTGCTGGACAGAGACGACGCGTGACAATGCAACCGTGACAAATGTTCACTATTACCAAAAATTATGGATCAGGTCGTCGACCACAACTTAAAGCCGAAAAAGCCTCAAATACTATAGAATTATTTATTAAGTTAGGGCAACACATTTATTTTGACTTTATTCTTCATGTATTAGATGCACTTCAGTACTCGAAGTTCGTTTCCGACAAAATGTTTCGCCTAAAACTAAAACCCAAAAGTGTTTTGAAAACACTGAGTACTAGAAAATACTGCATTAACTTTCATGTTTGTATTTGCCTCTATCAATATTTTTCGTGAGTGACTAAGAGCTGCTTTAGCAAACTTTAAGCCAACAAAACCTGCTTGGAAAAGACGATGAATAATATAAACAAAACAAGAGGGAAAAAAACATTGTTTTGAACATCTGTGTCTGCTGATGAAAGTTGGGGAAAAAACCTGAAAAATATTGTTAAGAAACCTCTTCAAAAAACGATACTTCATTTTTAAGTTATTAACTATTTGAATCTCTGATATTTTGTCTTGAAATAACGCGGTTAGGTGCAAATTAAGGCATAATCAACTTGGTTATTTAGAAGCTATTATTTTCTAAACTTTTCACTTTGATTAAGTATTTAGAACCAGTCGGAATAAAACAATTACTTCTTTCGCACAATGTCTTAATAGAGTCTTTCTCTAAACAAAAATAATTCTCTTATAGCTTAGAATTCTAAGCTATAAATTCTACCAGGAATTAATAAGAGAATTTTCCCGCTAAAATTTTCCCGCGCTTTTTAGCCTGGCGCGCGCGCGCGTGCGCTTTTTCTGTTACGCCTTCTTTTTAAAATGTATTTTATTTTCCTTCCTCACTGAACTTCCTCTTCTGTTTTACTCTTTTTTATATTCTTAATATTATAATTCTTTTGGTTGAGATAGCTGCAATTTCCTGGAATTACTTCTTAGTGTTTTAGTATTGTCTTATTTATAATTTTTTTTTGTACCAAACGGTTTTACAGTTTCTGTTGTCTTTGACTTCGCTTTCATTATCTTGCAAGTCTTTTAATACATTTATTAATGTCTTTTCTCTCGATTATTATGCATAATCCAAAACTTATTTGGTTTATAAATTCTAAGAAGTGCTTGAAAATTTATGAAAAGTATCTCTTGACATTTTAAAAGACAAAAATGAAAAACAAAAATTGGACACAAACGTTTGGGTTGGTAAGTTTGTACTTGAGGCTTGAAAGGCCTAAAATTTTCGAACTTGCATAATTATTGAATTAGGAAGGTCTGCATATTAATACCAAAGCAAGAAGGATTCACGAATGCTACTTGGTAGTATTACACAGGTCTCTTTGTCAGCTGAATTCAACTTTAAAATATGAATTACTTACGAAGAAAAACAGGTTTAGTAATATCAAGTTCAACTTGTCGTAGTTCGTTCCGTTTTAGTAACGAAAACGAAAACAAACACACGGGCTATTCGTGAAAATATTTAATCAGCTCTGAGCTGGTTTATGTCGGGTTTTGAAACAGCGGAACTTCAAAACGAATTCGAAATATTTCAGTAAACAAAAGACAAAAAAACCCAAACAAACAAACAAAACATGGCTTGTTAAAAGAGTATTAAATACAAACTCCTTATTGAAAATTAGATATAGCTTTTTTTGCACGCTTTAGATAGGCAAAACGAATTTGAAAAAAAAAACATTTTTATTTGAGGTTGCTAAGTACTGGGTTTAGAAGGGGGAAAACTTTCTCGTGCTTGCTCACTTGTATACTAAAATAATAAGCTGGTACTGATTATAGAGGATGTTTCAGAGTATTGATACCTCGAAACAGAAAATTATATGTCACTATGGGAGTCCATATTATTTAAAGATCAAACTTCGGGATAAAACACTGCAATATTTGACAAGGAATTATCCCACTCTCAGTTATAAAGCAAAGAAAAAATTGCTCACTTTTCTAGTTCTCTTTGAGCCGTTCATGAAACAGAAAGTCACAAAGAGTCAAGTTAAGATCAAACTTCGATAGAACGGGATTGTACAATGCAACATTCGACGTCGAATTATTCAACGGTTGGTAGCACAGCATGCCATGTGTTGTAGCCTATCGACCTCCAGGTGAATCAAAATTAAGTTTTCGAGAATAACTCGTCGTTTCCTGAATAAAAACCGAATGCTGTTTACACGTTCAACGAGAGCGTTTCAGATGTTATATTTTCGAAACAGGTTTCTGTATAATACTCCTCATGCATAAACATGATGATCAATGTTGATTGTCCAGCTGTTCTTGAGAGTATACATCTTATAGGTTCTAAGAACAGAAAAGTGGAACTACCACCTATATATTACTACGTATTTTGTAGTGTTAAATATTTCTGTGGTAACCGGTATAAAAAAAATGTAAAATTTAAACGCGAATCAATGTGGTCAAAAAATATCCAGCGATGAAGCTATCGGCTCTTTCGTAATCCAAAAACAAAATCCACACGTGTAAACTGTCAACTACTGGATACGAAAAAAAATTAAGTATGAATTATATAAACTATATTTTGAATTACGCCGAAAAGCAGAGAAGAGAAAAGACAGAAAAATCGTATCCAAAATCATAATCAATATATTAAAAATACCACAAAATATTCTTTGTATAAGACGAGCTCTTCAAATTAAGACTGAAATTTTTCAATGTTTATAGTCTGTCCACAATTTTCAACTCAAATGTCTTAATGAAGTCAAAAGAATGAATGACATTCAACGCAAACACAGCTTGGAAAAATACAGACTGGAAAAAAAAAACCGATTACCTGAAACGATGCATCGCTCGCCGCGTAACCGGTCCGTTCCCTGACGTTATAGTCCTATAATTCTTGCGTTCTAGCATCTCACTTGACAACGTGTGGTACATACAATGTCGAAGGAAATGAAACTGTAAGGATTATATAAACGAGTAGTGTGGAGGTGTTCCGCTGAGATGGACTGACGGCTCGGGTGTAAAACTATCCTGGACGTTTGTCATTGGCCAGATGATATGATGGATCACCTGCTCGTTCTGATGTTGCTTTAGCTACTCTACTGCAGATTTTTACTGTTGTTTTATACATATGGGTTCAATGTCAGCTGTTGTGTTGGGTAATTATATTCTTAGGCCTTATAAATAGGAAAAAGGAAAAATATAGGAAAAAATACAGAAAAGAAAAACAAAATAAAAAAAAATAAAAAAAAGGCAACAAATCAATAGGCAAAAGGAATATCAAAGTATAAAATAAAAAATAGCTTATAAGAACAACAGAAGACAGAATTATTAGAAGACAATTTTGGCGCGTTTTTCAGAAAATCCAAAAATGGAATGAAAAATAAATAAAGAAAAAACACAGAAAATCAAAATTAAAAATTGAACGAACCAAATTAACATCCACTATAAGATAGAAGAAAAAAAATAAATAAAGAAACGGAAAAAAGGGAAAAAAGAAAGAAAGAAAGAAAAGAAGAAACGAAGAAATCACCAAAAAAGACGTCTTCACTGGATAGCAGCAACAACAACAGCAGAAAAAATATAATTTAGTTGAGCCGTGTTTTCCTGTAAGTTATAATAAAGCGAGCGAGCACTTCGATAAAACTCATTACCAGCAACACGAGGAAGGATATAAACTTCTCGCCTCCAAAACAACAACAATGAAACGGATAAAATTCCTAATAACAAACCAGTTATTTTGCCTTAAGTTTTAACTGAAAAATGAAATTGAATTCTCGGTTTATCTGCTTCTTATAGAGCATATGGTTTAGCCCCAAATTTAAACGGTTCAAAAATATAGACAAACTCTTTTTTGACGGAAAATTGTAATTCTAAGATCGCTTAGGAGCGGAAGCTAAAATTGTAATGAATATCTATTTGATTAGTTGGAAGTCAGAATTCTCAGTATCATTTATAGATTGTTAGAGAGAGAAAACTTTCTTCAATTTTCAGTTACAGATTCATTTATTTGTTTTTGTTTTTTTTCCACCTACTAAAAATGGCGCCAAAATATCAAGTTCTGCCATCTTGACGCGTGTTCCTGTCGCACTGCTGACGTTTCCCTAAATGTCAATCATTTATGCTAACGATATTACAACCAATAGGAAGTGTTGCCGGTAAAAGCCATTCAAGTGCTGTTCAAAATATGTCCTCCGTAAATGAAAACTTTGGTTTTGTACGGTTTATAGGATAATCGGGTATATTTTTGAAGCTTTAATTGAGTGATTGACACATCGGATCGATTAACAGATTAAAGCGTGTCAGGCTGTATTATTTCAAGGCGTCAATGTGGAACACCTTGCTCAAGGAAATGACACTTCGAATGTACATTAAAACGGCTTTAAGATTAAAGTCAAGAACGGAATCAAAACTTTATCCAAAAGGCTTTGTTCTTCTGTTCTTTTCTGTGCAATGTTTTCATCTTTAGCTAGATAAATCAAATGACTTCCGTCAGTAAACTGTCAACCGAACCGAGTTAGTTTTTTTT
>OCZR010110389.1:4170-15115 GCA_900234385.1 Anemonia viridis | reverse complement strand
AATTGCGCTGCTATTCTATGGCTCAAAAGTGTTTTATGATAAAAAGGAATATCAGGTATAAAAATAAAAGGGATACAGCGTACATTTTAATTCATTTAATTCAATTCATTCAAAGACCACTGGGCGTAACAATTATTATTGTGTTAATCTAAAATATGTCAAACCAACTTGTAAATTGACAGTCATCGATCCGATAAGGTCAAAGATTGTTAAATTTCGTTGTTTTATTCCCCTATACATGTATCATAAAAACGACCTGTCTACGAGGGAGCGGTAAACAAAGAAAAAATCCAAAGGAAGTGTCCGCGTCCGCTTACTGGGAAATGTCCGCTTAAGAGAATGTAGAAATATAGTGTTTGAGTGGGAGGAAAAACGGGGTTTTGAAAAGGTGTCCGTTACGAGAGCTGTCCGCTTACGAGAGCGTCCGTTAGGAGGGAGTTGACTGTACAATATTAACCTTTATAGTCGGAAATTGTTATGATCATCAGGGGAGCCAGATATGTTCGATAGAAAGACCCCGAGCTTAAAGGGGCACTTGGATGAAAATTGTAAACGACTTGAAACTTGGTTAAACGTATTTAAATGACCCCAAAAGTATCCAAGCAGAATATTTTCTTCACAATTAAACGCTGCAAACTATAATTTTTTTCCAGCATCTAAGTTGTGAGTAAATGACGTCATTTACTCGACCCTATTGTTCTTTTAGTATTTAAACCAATATTTCTCAGCTGCAATTGGTTCCCAAGCCAAAATTTTAGCCAATCTGGGTTTCATGCATGGTAATAATTCAGTCATTATCCCCAAATACTGTATTTGAATTATTTAGACTTTCATTTTAAAAACAGGGGGTTTTCATCCAAGTGCCCCTTTAAAGTTGTATTCAGAGTACGGTTGAAGGGACCTCGTGATGGGGGTTCTGGTATGATCCTTTCCCTATCCTATGGGGGAAGCTTAATAAAACTAAAATTAAAGAGAATGCAAAATTACCATGGAGACTCTCTATACTTTAGTTGCTCAGATTTTTATTGGTCCTCTAACTTGAAAAGAAACTACAAAATTGATAAATGATATCCGCGGACGCTCACTATCTTAATTTTAATCCGAGTCATTATTTCGGGTTTTCATCCATTTTTGAAGACACATCGAGTGCTCTTTCACACAGTCGTTCGCGTTTTTTACCAATTCAGGTAAAGTTTCCAAAATGCTGTCCATCTACTCTTTCCTAGATTTTTTCGCTTTTCTCTTGTTGATTCTAAATAACAGGAAAGAAAGAACATTTTTATGAGCGACACAAGTAATGGAATGTACTGAATTTTGCATTGAGGCGCAGTTCATTGGCAATAGTTTTCACATGCCTGCTGAACAAACCACATGCAATAAGGAGAAAAAGAAATCTTCCTCCCCAAAAAAAGGAGCTATACTTTTGAAGTCAAATTAATCAAGTACGTACACAATTTACAATTTTAAACCTAGTTCCATATTTCACAATACCTTGCTTTGAAAATGCGAAGGGTGGAAAAGGAAAGTCCACTCGATTGAATTTTCGATCCCAAACGTTTTGAGAACATACCTTCTTTTCTGGTTCTTTCTTATTTTCTTTGGGCTGCTATCATTGCTATCTTCGTCCTTGTCGAAATCATTATTACTGTCATCATCATTGATATCGTGTGAATCTTCATCATATGGGGTGTCGAGTAGTTCGGCCATTACCTCGCTACGTGATGTGGACTCCAAGACGCCTGTGAATCGAGTATCTTTTACTGTAATTTTCGGTCGTTTACTGGGGGTTTGGGTATCCATTTCATCACTGCTGGAATTGAACTCATCGACAGCTTGTGTTTTTTCTACTGTTTCGCTGGAAATAATTTTAACACAGAATAATTAGTTTATTGCATAATTTCGAATATAGAGTTAAAACGGATTTACCTTGAACTATCCGTGCGGGGTTTTTGATCAAGTCTTCTGATTCTGTCTACCGTCTGATTCATAGTTACCCCATGAGGCTTTCCAACTGAGTTGTAATACTTCTTTAGGTTCTCGTCGAGGGCATCTGAATGTCTTACAAGAAAGTTTACGGTGGCTTTTAAGTCTCTGCCATACTTATTCAATCCTTGCTTCACTAGAATGTTCTCGACAGCTGTACTTCTAATCCGCTCTTTTCTACGTGTTGCTTTAGGGATTTGACTCTTGACAGAGATTGAACAGGAAGGTCTGCTTTTCTCAACATCTTTTTGAGTTGGAATTTCTACCCGTTTGCTCAGTGCCGCTTTCAAAAAAATGTTGGGATCCATGCCAACCTCAGAGTACGTACAAATGCGAGGCTCTAAAATGTTAGAGTTGCACCTTTCCTTATACACACGAAGTGCAATAATCAACAAAAGAAAACAAAAGAAATTCCACTTCCATTCGAAAATTGGCCGAAAGACGACAAACTAGCAATGAATATCTTGTCTTAAGGTGTGAGGTTTAACAACGTATTTTCGAGAAGTGAGCACCTGAATCTTCAGAATAACAAGAGCGATATTGTTTTTTACGCCATTCTTATGTAAGTTACATGAAATGCGAATAATACACGTGATGTGACATGGAAACATAAAAATCAATTGGGTCAAATATTTCATTTATTTGCTATTGGCCTTCTTTGAGTACCTTCAAGATTTGTAAATGAAACGTAAATATGATCAAATAGTAATATGTCAGAACCACTGACAAATCTCAATAACTTGCCGAGTTTCGATGCATCCAATCCCCTCTCCAAGTGTTTATACTTTCCCTCTCCGCTTCATATGTAGCTTCAGCACGAATAGAAGCTATAAGTTTTGCATTAGTGGAACGAAGTCGGTCATAAAATTCATCCAGCGACATCTGTGTGAGAAAGAATGCAATAAAATCAGGGATTATGATCTTGCAGCATTCAGCCATATACTGGGGCTTTTGAATTAATTCCTTATGTGCAATTCTTTCAATGTAGGCAACAGATTCTCTTTCAGTATCAGTATAAATTTGAAGTTTTGGCGCTAAATTTCATTATTCTTACGATGCATGACGAGGGAGAGCAGTACCGGCCATCGCTGGATTCCTCGAAATTTTTGTATTCTATACCAAACGACTTGATACCAAATGGAAGGAAAGACGAATTTGTAAATCGTGATATTGGCACGTTTTTTTTTTTTTGTTTTTCTTGCGAGATCATAGAAGTGTTTCTTTTAGAGGTAAAGAGGACGGCGTGAAGGCTCACTTCGATATGTTTGGTTCGAAGAAGAAATCCATAGGGATTTTGCAACCTCATTTGGTCTACTGGCAAGAAGCTTACTAGCAAAAAATATTTTGAATAGCAGTTTTATATACTCAAGTGATTTTTTGAAGCTTAAAACCATTTGAAGTCATTTAATTGCAATGAGAATATAATGGTGGGGGAAAATGACGCCAATAACATTTGTGTGAAACCCCTCAATTTCAGGAGACCAGAAGCGAAACAAGACTCCTAACAGAAATTTCTGCTGAAGAGTCATTAACAATGTTGGAGGTTAGTGGGTTGGGGCCAAGACTTGTATAATATTGCACACAAGAAAAGATATTATCAATCATTATTTTTTACAAACTGTATTATTAGCAATTGTAAGCTAAATATTTCAAACACTAAAACTCAAACACCTTACCCCACTTCTACCAAGGTTTAATAGGTTCTGCATTGCTTGCCAAGATTGGTCAGGCATTTTGGTGCAAACCTTGAGGAGCAGTTGAACACAATCAGGACTTTCATTGTATCTATGAATGCCCAATACACGGGCTGGCTTATCATCTCCTGAAAAGCTTTCCTTATTCTTTATTCTTTATTCTTTTCCTAAAGCCACTTTTCTTTGCAACAATAGACAGAGCAGTTGAAAGGGTTTCATGTACAAAATCTTTATCGTTGTCGCCTCAAAAATTGTAGCCCAGTACGGTACTAATCGATTCTTTACATACTCGATCGATGCCTTATCTGGCAAGGCGGTGATTTTCTAGATTTGTCTTGGCATGACTTTGAAAAATTACCCTCCCTTCATACCTTCTATTCTCTATAACTAAGTCAGTCACATGGAGGCAACTGATTTGACAAAGCACAGCCCTCCAAGGGCGGGGGAGTTCCTGTCCATAACCGATTTCGTTTGAAGGTCACGCTGAACAACGCGTTCACACAAATTGGATAGCCTGCTAAAATCTGTAATGGAAAAGTTGAAATTATGCAGATTTAAGTTTGCTTTTCTGACATTCCTGTTGTTTTCAAAACCCGGAACACCTGTAAATATGCGTAAATTATCATACAAAATAGCAAATAAGAAAGAAATGAACATAAGAAAAAACATAATTAGTAATATGTGAGGAGTCTTCAAACCCAAGAGGATTGATTTACCGTTTATGTGTTAGGCATGGTACCCTGCGAGCAGAGGTTTTTTTCTTGCCCTCTGTGGGGCTGGCAGTCGGGGATAAAAATAACCTCTGCCATGAAACGATCGCTTCCTTTGAAGAAACCGCCTCCAAAGTCTTGGAGGTAAAACTGGTTCCCAAACCGTTTATTCCGGATATACGTCACATGAGCATGACATTTTTGCCAGTTACACCGACATCAACATCGCTGTCATTGTCGTCAAGGAAGCGTTTTTCGTCGCTTTCTACAAAGAATAGGCTTTTTGATTTCCTGACAGAGATGAACACACTCGTTTTAATACGCTCACCAGTACCGAGTTCTTTGGACTTGAGTCTTCGTTTCACACGCACAGATGCACAATGACGAAGTTTCACCGCTTTACTCGTATCTTCATATTTCTTTTTTATATCTTCTAAAGCAAACTCAGCTGCTTGTACCTTCTTCACTGAACTTAATTTAGATTATCTTCTTACGTGGACGGCAAATACGGCTCGATTCCTTCGTAGAATCAGAATATGACCAATAACTTGTGACAAGCTGGGACATTAAAATCTGATACACAGTTTCTGTTCCTTTTTTCAAGCTCAAATCACAGATTAAGCAGAAATCTGATAAACAGTTATCATAAACTTTTACTGGAGTTCTAGGGGATCTTGACGGAGAATTGTTTTTGGGAGAAAATCTTGTCATACTAGGTTTGCTGCCAAAACATATATCCCGCGCTTTTTGACAGGCGGTACGTCAAGCGGTCCGGAAGTGAATATTCCGGAAATGAGTCATACGTTCCCAAGGATGCCGCCGCGCATGCTCAACCAAAGAAGCGATCGTTTCAGGCCAGAGGTTATTTTTCTCCCTGACTGCCAGCCCCACGGAGGGTTAGAAAAGAACTTCTGCTTATTCAACATTCTGTTAAATGTTGATGAAAAAATTTACTAGATAAAGAACACATGTAATGGCTGAAGCGAAGTTATATTCCTACTCCTAAGTGCTGGGTTCTATCATTATATTTATTCCAATAAAGTTGGTTTATTTTGCGGGTTCATTGTCTGCTATTGAAGAAATAGAAAGTGGGCAAGCGTGCCGTGTGCGGTTATAAAGCACACGGGGATTGGCAGAACACAAGAAAAGGGTTAGGAGAAGCACGATGCGAAGCAGAGTGCTTCTAGACACTTCTGGAATCTTCCTGCCAGTCCCCAAGTGCTTTATAACTGAATATAGCACAGCAAGCGAGTTTTCTATTTCAAATTCGGGTGGACTTTGCTCATTTTGTACTTGTGAACCAACAAACAAAATTAGTTGTTTACTTTATTTCTCAAATTGTGACGAGATTCTTTCATCGATATTTCCTTCTCTCTTTCACTAACTTTCTCCATCATCTCTTCTACTTCAGATTCTAATTTCTTTGGGGTAGAATAAAAGCTAAACGATGCTGCTATTGTAGGTGTTTTGGTTACCTCTTCGAAACAAATACAGTCTTTGAACAAGTTTTTTTGTTCCACTTATCGATAGTGTATAAGCTTACAGTTCATATCAAATATAATTTCTTTGTTGGCTGCCATAACCGCTTTCCTTCGGAACCTGTACCTATACTTCATATTTAGCTCCTGTAGAATTCTTGTGCTTGCGGCTTAATCTTGGCTTAACCTCTTTGAACTTGAAACTTGTAACTTGAAACTTGTGGCTTCTAGCCTTGCTCTGCTTTCAAATGTTCTGGCCAAAAATCTTAAACACAAACTCGTAAATCCTTCATCTCTTTTAATACATCATGATGCATGCACAACTCAACAACATGCATAACTTCCAATGTTTTTTTTTCTAATGGCCTGTAGACCAGAAAAGCCTGATTACACCGCAAGAATAATCTTTCATTTCAATAGAAAGCACTTCATAAAAGGTAAATTCATTGATATTAAATAACGTTTTGTAAAGACGTCGACAAAATATGTGTAAAGTAAACAGCTGAAATTCTCCACAACGACGTGGCTTTGTAATAAGCTTAATAAATGAATAAGTTCAGAGACTATCGATTACAAGATTTACTCAAGTAAACAACATGGCGGCTACACCTGATCCCAAAGCATGATGGGTGTAATAACACAGGCAGCCCAACTACATAACATGCTTTCTTCTTTATCAATGAATTAACGAGACAAAGTCAGTGTTTCTTAATAACAACAATAAACATGAGCGAAGTGTTCTTCTTTCTTCATAGCTTAGGGTAGTGGTCACCTGCAAGACAGCGAGACAATCAGTTTACTTTAGAATATCAGTCTGAGTAACGAGCAGGTCGTCGAATTACACGGCCACTGCGGGTTACAATTTTAGGAGTAGGCAGCATGGGTGAACTAGATGGTGGAGTGGTCAATTGGAGTGGGGTTGACCTCATGGGTGAGCTGGGTGGTTGGATAGCATGTTGAAGTGAAGTGTTCTTGTCCGAAATGGGTGTGATGGGCCCGAATGATGACAGTGGAGTTGTTGAGGGCAGTGTTTCCAGGTCTTGTGGTAGAGCTTTGGTTGACCGTGATGTAGCGTGAAGAGGTGCTGTGCGAGCTGTCAGCTGGTTGGGCAGAATTTTATCCGGAAGTGTTGGTTTGGGTTTCTGATGAGATAGAGACATGCTGAAACTGAGAGGAGGAGCTAGCTGCACCTGGGTGCGATTTCGTCGGATGTGTCTGCCACCAGTTTTGATGTGGTAAGATCGAGGACCAGCGGATCCCACTACTTGCCAAGGAATCCAGGCCTTGGCAGTTGAGGTAGGAGGTGGTTTGGCATAGACATAACTGCCGGGTGGAAGATTTGAAAGTTCTGGCCCGGCACGTTTATCATATGCTCGTTTTTGTTGTAACTTACGGTGAATGTGATCTTCCACCACAATGTCGCGTGGAGGAGTGAGTGGCTCCAAAGTGGATGCAGGCTGTGGTAGATCAGAGCGGAGGGTACGCCCAAACAAGCGCTGTGCCGGAGAGAAGGTGTGTCCAGCAGGTGCAGTGTTGCGCACAGACAAGAGAGCTAAGTCTACATCATCTGCAGTGAGGAGAATGTGTTTAGCCGATTTGACTGCTGCCTCAGCCCGACCATTGGACTGAGACCAGTATGGGGAGGACGTGACATGATTGAACTTATATTTGTTGGTAAACTTCTTAAACAAGTCAGAGGTGAATTGGGCTCCATTGTCAGAAATGAGTGTGTGTGGAACCCCATAACGTCCAAAGTGCTGCTTGGTGGCTTGGATGACAGCTGCGGACTGAATGGTAGGTAGCTGATCTAGTTCATAGTAGCCACTGTAGTGGTCCACTGTGACTAGGTAGGCCATGCCTTTGAGCTCAAACAGATCTTGAGATACTAGTTGCCAAGGTAGCGTGGGTACTGGATAAGGTCAGAGCGGTTCGCGAGGTTGTTGGTGCGCATGTTGAGCACAGGTAACACAGGCCTGACACATATCAGTGATCTGACTGTTGATGCCGGGCCAAAAGACACAGCTACGCGCGTGACGAAGAGTGAACTCAGAACCGCGGTGGGCTGCATGTAACTTGTGTAACATGATGTGACAGAGTGAAGAGGGGATGATGACACGGTCTTGTTTGAACAGCAGACCATCATGTGCAGTGAGTTCATGACGAACCGACCAGTATGGTCGCGCAAGTTCTGAAGTTGCTGCCTTGTCTATTGGCCAGCCTGACTCGATTAAAGAGTGGAGAACAATCTGTTCGGAATCAGTGATAGCTGCAGTTCTGATGTCCTGGAGAGTGGCATCTTGGAACCCAGAAAGATCAGGGTTGTCGGTCTCAAAATCTACTCGATAGACGAGTTCATCATGGAGCGACTTGTGTGAGGTAACAGGCAATGGAGCACGAGAGAGAGTGTCCGCAATATGTAGTGTGGATCCCTTGTGATATTGCACTTGAAAATTGTAGCGTTGTAATGTGAGCATCATACTCTGTAGTCGCCGTGGTGCAGAGGCCAGTGGTCGCTTGAAGATGGTTTCTAGGGGCTTGTGATCACTATGAACGATCACGTCAGTTTTGCCAAAGAGGAGCTGGTCAAACTTGTGAAACCCATGAACAATAGCAAGAGTCTCTTTCTCAATCTGAGCATACCGTTGTTCAGTGGGGGTGAGAGAGCTAGAGCTGTAAGCCACGGGTTGCCACTGAATGTCGGCAGAGTTTCTGGGATTGATAGCGGGTTGAAGTAATGCCGCACCAAGGCCATATTCAGATGCATCAACTTGTAGTGCCACTGGAGCATTAACATCAAAGTAGCGGAGTCAAGGAGCCACGGAGACCAGTTGTTTGGACTGTTTAAATGCATCAGTATGTTGCTGAGCCCAGATAAAGTCCTGCTTGATGTGAGTGAGGTCACGGAGGGGACGGACCACTTCGCTGAGGTGAGGGCAGAACTTGGACAAGTAGGTAATAGTGCCTAGGTAACGGCGTGTGGCAGCCTTGTCTTGAGGTTGTGGCATGTCGAGAACTGCTGTGACGATTTCAGCGCTGGGTTTGAGTCCTTCAGGAGTCAGCACATGACCCATAAAGGGTGCAGTGTGTGACTTGAACTTGATTTTGTCAGGATTGAGCTTTAAGTTGTGTTGAGAGAGACGCTTCAGTAGCTCGACTACAGTGCGGTCATGATGAGCATTGCCAGCAGCCATATCATCACCACGACCCACCACAGTGATGTCATCAGTGATGCTGACGATCCCATCCATGCCACAGAGAACATCGTGAATACGACGTTGGAACTCCTCGGGAGCCGAGCTGATGCCGAATGGTAAGCGAGTCCAACGGTAACGACCCCAGGGAGTGTGTATGGTAGTTAGCATGGAAGAGTCCTCTGTGAGTTTGATGTTTTGGAAGGCATCTTTGATGTCAAAGGTTGAGAAAAGTTTGGCTCGATGAAATCGGTGAATATTTTCTTCGAGGGTTGGAATGGGGTAGACTGGCCTGATTATAGCCTTGTTAACTGTCTGTGAGGGATCCAGACAAATGCGGACTTTGGCCGGTTTCGTG
The DNA here is from genome assembly GCA_900234385.1 of Anemonia viridis. Lineage (NCBI taxonomy): Eukaryota > Metazoa > Cnidaria > Anthozoa > Actiniaria > Actiniidae > Anemonia > Anemonia viridis. The sequence continues at coordinate 5,701 of OCZR010110389.1, read as the reverse complement.
GCGGAGGCTTGTCGTTCCCGTATGACCATATTGGAGATCCAGGGGGTTGGTTCATTCACTCGAACTAGTTGGCCAGTGTGAATAAGTTTGTCTAAAGCTTTCTTGATGACAGGTAGTTTAGGGGCTGAGAAGCGTTGTGGTGCGGCTTGGATGGGTTTGACATCAGGGTTAAGGGTGAGAGAAAGTGGGGCACCCAGTTCACCCAGGCCCTCCTCAAATAATTTGGGATAAGCATTTTTGATTGCAGTTACTGTTAGCTCACCTGGAGGAGGCAGGGCAAGTGTAGGACTGACTTCAAGGTGATGTACTGGTTCAACATCGAAGTTCAGAATTCCCATGCGGGAGCTGTCATCGAGGCCCAGTAGAGGAGGATAGTAGCGCTGAGCGGTGATCACTTGAACTACCACTTCATACGATTTCTCTTGGTAAACACAGTGTAGAGTTGCTTGACCACTTGTGGGGATGATAGCCTTAGAGTAGTCTCGTAGACGAGCTGCAGAAGGACCCATCTGTACCTGGCGTAACTTGTTGAGGTCTGTGATGTGCATGGTGTTGCATGAGCAGCCAGAATCCACTTGGAATTTGAAGCAATGTGATGTTGATGATTTTGCAGAGTATCTACAGTCAAGGTTTACAAAGATACCTTTTGCTGAAGATTGGACGTGGTTAGCGTCATATGTAATGATGTAGTCATCTTGTTGATTATGATCATCATCTGATTCTGCATTAGACACAGCATTGACTGAGGAAGACTTGCACACTCGGCTCCAATGTCCTCTTCTACCACAACTATGACAAGTGGCATTTGAAGCAGGACAGTCACGACGATTAGGATGAGCTTTTCCACCACACCAAGCACAGACGGCAGTCCCAGTAGAACTAGAGAATGACTTAGAAGGTCTAGGACCACGGAATGGTTGTTGATTCTGAGTGAATTTGGTCCTGGAGGGCATGACTTTATTTGCAGCTTGTTCAAGGTGTTGCTGAGTGATGGCAGATTCGGTTTTGAGGCCATCTTCGAAGTCACGGGCCTTGGCAATAACTTGAGCAAACGTAAGCGTTGTGAAATTTTCACGAGAGATTATATCACCACGAAATCGCTTGAAAGTGTCATTGAGCCCGATCAAAAAAATATCTCTTTGTAATCGGTCATCCACTGCAGAAGGGAATTCACATTTTTGGTATTCTAATCGTACAGTGGTGTGCCAGGTTTGAATGTTCATTCCAGGATCTTGTTTTAACATTCTTAGGAAATTGTGGGTGCTCTGGATGATTGGCTCCCCGCCTAAATAGTGCTGCGTTAACTGAGTTAGCCACCTAGCAGGGTGAAGTTTTTCTTCGGTAGGAATTTGAGCTTCGATCGTTGTCGTTAATACGTCCCATTCAGCTTGAGGGAAGGCTCGCCTGAGTACTGCTAGGGCTTTAGGCCATTTGGCTGTGATCCAATAGTCGTCACTATCAATGAGATGATAACTAGCGGTAAACTAGTGTGGGCTGCGTCGGTGTTTCTAAAGAAACAATAGTGATGAAT
>OCZR010110387.1:329-11851 GCA_900234385.1 Anemonia viridis | reverse complement strand
CATAAGCATGCCGAAACATGTCTTTCAAAAAAGTTGTTTGTTTCTTACGAAACTTAATTAGGTTGTATCTTGACGAGAAGGCAGCTAAGGCAATCTATAATTCTGTGAACCTGCTAACTCTATACTATTGTGGAATTCTATCATTAAAGCCCTCACCCTCACAAGTGTCTAAGATTGGCGATTTTCATGGCCAGGCTCTGAAAATAGTATTTAAAAGAGCTGCAAGCACATCGTGCCTCATTTCACCTCGGGAGACCAATCAGAAACGGGCCTGTGTCTTAGTAAAGAAAACACTGCATTGTGAGTTATGTGATGCCTTTCTTAACTATTTTATTATTCACCAACATGAAAAGGACACAAGAAATAACTGTTTTAGCGTTCAGCTCCCAAGCATCAGGACAGAATACGCCCGCAAAGGCTTTTTCTACATGGCCGCTAAGATTTTTAATGAACTACCATTAGATATTAGAAAGTCTGATGACTTTAAGATTTTTTCAATCTTTTAAACGAGCATTATGAACACTAAAATGTTTTTAGGTGTGACTTAGATAGAATTATATTAACATTTAAATTTAATATTTTTATATGATATATAGAAATGATATATTTTTAAAAATCTCTTATACCTTTTATTTTAGCTACGTTTCTGTTTTCTTTATATATTTGTTTTTATTTTTATTTTAGTTACACAGGACCCCCATTGATAACATCTGTATAGTTGAAGGGATATCCTGTTTAAATATGCGTCTTACTATTATTATTATTATTATTATTATTATTATTATTATCATTATTATTATTATATTATTATTATTATTAAGGCGCTTTGGAAGAGCGCCTGAGTCAAATTACGCTTTTCTGAACAAATGCATGGTTGCAGGCCACCCGTCCATATGCCAATAAGGAACTACTTCTTGTCTATACTAAAGCAAACTTTACTTAAGCCATACGTTTGGTGACCGTACTAGAATAATGAATGGAGAAACCTTTTAGTATGAGGGAACACCTGGTTCAAATAGCGCTACGCGTACATGACATGAGAGTCGGACAAACAAACCAAACATCTAATTTTTAAAGTCTGATTTCAATCACGTTGTTTTTCTATTTCTAATTTTTTCTAAAAAAATAAATTTTCATAAATGAAATTAAGTTTCTCAGCCTTCTATCCATTAAGATCGTAGATTAATATTGTTTGTCCGACTCATGCATCTATTTGCATCATTATAATGTCTATTTTTCGCTATTCCCCACCACTTACCGGACTTCAAAATTTATTGCTCGAAAATTCACAAAAATCAGTGCGTACTATCCTGTTTGTAAGAAACTTTTTCATGAAATTTAAGATCAAAATTCGGTTTCACAAGCTGCTACCAGAAAGACTTGTTTCTAACTTCGCTCTTAGGCTAGAATTATTAATATACGCTTTAAGAAACAGGGCAAAGAATAACTTTACCGAAAAGTAAAAACCCACGTATAGGAACCTAGGCCTTTTTTCAAGCTAGACTAAACAGGTTCTTATATAAATGGTATTTAGTGTCTAAGTCCCTAATTAGGTTCTTAACTTTTGTTAAAGCAATAAAGCATAGTATCATATTTTTGAATACGTATTCAATTATTGTGTACAGACTGTGTTATAAATATTTTTTGAAAATATTCATTCTATTTTTTTTTAAAAAAAGAACCTGTTTTTTTTTTTAGGATTTTAGCCTAATTTTATCCCAACAGGTGAACTCTTAAATTTTAGTGAATAAATGAATAATGAATAAATGAGAAGATTATAAAACTATTTTAGAACTATTTAGATCTTACTGCGATTTTCATAATTACGCGGACCTTGAAGTTCAAATATCAACGTGAAAAACGGCGTTTTCGCTGCCGTCAATCAATGATAATCAGTCGGTACCTTTTATATTTTTGACTGGCGGCAGTGATAAAGCAAATTCCAACGGGCAACTCGTATCTTCGGTATCCGCGTAATTATGAAAATCGCAGTATATTTTCATTTGCTATGTCCGACATAGCAACAGTAGCTAGGGAAGTAGAACAGTGAAGTCGGCAAACATTTAGCATAGGTAATCACACGGTTTTCTCGTTCAATTTGGGATTAATTTGCATGAGTATTTTCTTCAAAGAGTTGAAATTCCACGGGACCGTAGTTCGAGTGGAAATTCAGCTTTTTGAGAAACACACAAATGCAAATTCAGTAATCCCAAATTGAACGAGAAATCCGTGTGATTACTCATTAATAATAAACGTGAAAAAAGTTCTAAAAATTAGAAAGCGAAAGAGACAGCGTTGTCAAACGTGCACCAAGCGATAAGTCTTGATTGGTCGAAAAGTCAGTTAACAAAAAATAACCGATACTAGAGAATACAATGAAAAAGAAAGATTACTTTTGAAATTTTAAAAGTAAATATTTTAGAAATCATTTTTTTGAAGTTGAAAAACTTCAAATATTTGAAGTTGTTTGAAAAACTGTCAAGCTCTGTGTTACAAAGTGATTCTCTGCACAACTTGAAAAAAGCAATATTATGCATGACGTAATTCGAAAAACTGACTCCTTATCGTTTATAAATTGATGAAATAGTGTCTTCAAGCCAAAAATGAAGGATTTTATTCTTTGACTTTGGCCGCCCAATGCTCGATATTTCTGGACAGTCGCTCTTAAGTGTGTGAAGTGTAATTAAAATTACTGAATTTAATTTTTAAAATATCTGAAATTGTTACAACGGAACTAGCTGAAGTTAAAGAAATGAGCCAACATGAGCTCTTAAACAGTATCGCGATTCTCAACTCACTATTCTTTTTTTCTCAGACGACAATATTATGTGGCATTGATGTCTGAAATAAAGCGCTTTGATTGGCTTATACGCGCGTGTTTTGACAGCTCATTGTTTATTCAGCCACAAAATCGATTATCACCATAGAAACAGGACTTTGCACGTTGTTATTCAGCATGAGGACGTAATAAAACCCTGACAGTGACCGCCCTCAGTGAAACACCGATCAGAACTATAGGAAGTAGACGCGTTGTTTGGACTCAAAATGAAATAATACTAGATTCCATTAGTTAATAGACCATACGAAAAACGAGTAAAAGACTTGGAACTAGCACCATAAATGATTTCAAAAATACATTTCTACTACAAGAAAGAGCATGTCTAAATTAGTAATTTAGTAAAGCTCTGTTGATATTCATTAATTCACTGCAGAGTTATGAGCATTTGAAATGTGTCAAAAATTGAAGACGAGGCTGATAGGCCCTTGGTTGTTGTTTCCGTACAAATCTTTCTAATTTCAAACAGCTGTAGCTTTTTATCCTTTAATGTTACTAAACTGAATTTTTTGAGGTTTGATATTTTCGATATACTCTTTACAATGAAAGCAATGTTGTCTTCAATAACTGATGAACTAAGGTATATCCATGGCCACGCCCTTTTTCATATGGTGTACGAGGTGATTTGCCTGCAATGTACATGATAAAAGTGCACTATACAAATCCACTATCATTATCATCATTATGGGAAAATATTTCTTCATTCAAGTGATGTGTCTTTAAGTTATAAAGGTTTATACTTCCAATATGCAGATGACTGTGACGTCACCCCAGGCTTCATTAAAGATACGAAATTGAGCTTGTTCACATAAAGATTATTTAAAATGCATCATCACTACAATCGTGCCTTCGACAATGTTTACCATAAATTTAGTGTCTTATAACGGACGGATACTCTCAAAAGCCTGGGATGACTTCACAGTCATTAACATATTGGAAGTATAAACTTTTATAACTTCAAGACGCCTCACACAAAATGAAGAAATATTTCCCCATTCAACTATTCACTTCGTATAGAATCAATACTGAAAATATTGTATCAGGGTTTAGGTACACTTTGACTAACACTATAGCTGTCTAAGCTTTTCAAAACTCTTATCTACATTAAAATTGAGTTACACCGACGATCAAATAACTGTTCTCATTCCTAGCAAATTCTACATAAATTTGACTTCCTTTTCAAAAGTTCTGGTGTTAAGCCTCTGGAGCTACTTGATATCCTTTTAATATGAGCTCTTAAATAGTATAATAATCTGAAGCCTGTTCAACTGACAACTGAGTATAGATTGCACGAGTTATAGAGGACACTTATTAGCAACATAGAGAATTGGAGGTCCAAAATAGAAGGTGGGGTACCTGTGTGTCTAGGTGCTATGACGTCGGATGACGTATGTGATGAAATTCACATGTAAAGGCTTAAAGGCGGACAAAAATGTTGAAATGGTGTTCAACATGCGAAGGAATAAGAAGGCAAAAGCAGACTCAATTGAAAATTAAAGTTGGCAGTGCAGCCCAGTCATGTTTGGGCTATGTTTCTTAGACAAGGACTGTGTTTGTTAGACAGGTAGTTTAGGGGCTGAGAAGCGGTGTGGTGCAGCTTGGATTGGTTTGACAACAGGGTTATAGGTGAGAGAAATTGGGGCACCCAGTTCACCCAGGCCCTCCTCAAATAATTTGGTATAAACATTTTTGATTGCAGTTGCTGTTAGCTCACCTAGAGGAGACAGGGCAAGTGTAGGATTGACTTCAAGGTGATGTACTGGTTCAACATCGATGTTCAGAATGCCCATGCGAGAGCTATATGGTTATAGGTGAGAGAAATTGGGGCACCCAGTTCACCCAGGCCCTCCTCAAATAATTTGGTATAAACATTTTTGATTGCAGTTGCTGTTAGCTCACCTAGAGGAGGCAGGGCAAGTGTAGGATTGACTTCAAGGTGATGTACTGGTTCAACATCGATGTTCAGAATGCCCATGCGAGAGCTGTCATCGAGGCCCAGCAGAGGAGGATAGTAGCGCTTAGCGGTGATCACTTGAACTACCACTTCATACGATTTCTCATGGTAACGCAGTGTAGAGTTGCTTGAACACTTGTGGTGATGATAGCCTTAGAGTAGTCTCGTAGACGATCTGCAGAAGGACCCACCTGTACCTGGCGTAACTTGTTGAAGTGTCTGATGTGCATGATGTTGCATGAGCAGCCAGAATCCACTTGGAATTTGAAGCAATGTGATGTTGATGATTTTGCAGAGTATCTACAGTCAAGGTTTACAAAGATACCTTTTTCTGAAGATTGGACGTGGTTAGCGTTATATGTAATGATGTAGTCATCTTGTTGATTGTGATCATCATCTGATTCTGCATTAGGCACAGCATTGACTGAGGAAGACTTGCACACTCGGCACCAATGTCCTCTTCCACCACAACTATGACAAGTGGCATTTGAAGCAGGACAGTCACGACGATTAGAATGAGCTTTTCCACCACACCAAGCACAGACGGCAGTCTCAGTAGAACTAGAGAATGACTTCGGTTTTGAGGCCATTCTCGAAGTCACGGGCCTTGGCAATAACTTGAGCAAACGTGAGCGTTGTGAAGTTTTCAAGAGAGATTATATCACCACGAAATCGCTTGAAAGTGTCATTGAGTCCGATTAAAAAAATGTCTTTTTGTAATCGGTCATCCACTGCAGAAGGGAATTCACATTTTTGGTATTCTAATCGTACAGTGGTGTGCCAGGTTTGAATGTTCATTCCAGGATCTTGTTTTAACATTCTTAGGAAACTGCGGGTGCTCTGGATGATTGGCTCCCCGCCTAAGTAGTGCTGCGTTAACTGACTGAGTTAGCCACCTAGCAGGGTGAAGTTTTTCTTCGGTAGGAATTTGAGCTTCGATTATTGTCGTTAATACGTCCCATTCAGCTTGATGGAAGGCTCGTCTGAGTACTGCTAGGGCTTTAGGCCGTTTGTCTGTGATCCAATAGTCGTCACTATCAATGGTTTTCGATGGGTCACAGTAATCTTCGATCGTGCAATAGTCACGATAATTCGCTAAAAAGAACTTAAAAGCACGTCGACGATCCGAAGAACAGGCATCAAACTCAGGTCGATCTTTTCCCATGATGGAGGTGTCGAGTTACAACAGTTCTGACACCATGTAATAGGCTTGATAAATGAATAAGTTCAGAGACTATCGATTACAAGACTTTACTCAAGTAAACAACATGGCGACTACACCTGATCACAAAGCATGATGGGTGTATTAGCACAGGCAGCCCAACTACATAACAAATTTATGGATCCACCTAACAGCGGCAACTTGTGTTCAACAATCCTGCAGTAATAGACCGCTTTCAGTATAGAAATGAAAGATCACCGTTTTTATGCTAGAAAATTAGAAAATTATTTTCTCTGGCTGCTACATTTCAATTCTATTGTGTAAACATGTTAGGTATATTTTTGGCGAATATCAGTTCATTTTGGTAGACTTTACCCGCAACAATAATTTGGCGAAGTCAATGATGATCTTTAAGCTTTGGTCACGTTTCGCTAGGAGACGGAATTTCTGCACATACAGTGGTAACTGTTAAAAAGGCGTTTCCATGGATCCGTAAATCATTGATATTTAATATGTTAAGACAGTTATTCGTCGTTTCTAACGTAAATTTTGGAGCAATCTCCAAAAATAGCGTGTTGTGAATGCAAATGTTTAATTTGAGTTTCTCGTAGCAGCTTTGTTAAACTAAACTAAACTTTTGATAAATGGCAAGAAAAATGAATGTTTTACTTCTGATGGTAAATTTCATGGCAATCAGACTTCAAACTCCAAAAAAAGCCTCAGTCCCGTACTGATCAAGAAGCGTCAATTTTGCATATATTAACTTCAAATTCAACAGGTTTCAACGCAGTGGTATTTAATTTCCCAAAATTACATTTGACATATTTGGAAATGTCTATTCTTCCTCTACTTGATGCAAAAAAATTTTGATTTTGAGAACTTGCAGATATTTTAATATTTTTTTGTTTCGAGGCTACTAATTAGCTTTTGATAAGCACAGGCTTCGGATTTCCTCTCGCCAAAAATTACTTGTTTTCTCAATGAGCACGAAATTCATTCCAATGAGAGAGGAAAATTTATAAATTATGCACAAAGTTAGAAAAATGTCATAGGTGCTTTGATTTTTACCCGACGTTTGGTCAAAGTTTGGCTATTTTGAAGTATTATTATTGTTGTTTGCCGAGGGACCGGCCGAAATTTTTCTCTGGCCGTTTTCTCGAGAACAAAACAATATTTTTGAAAACAAACCACACAGCCATTAATATCTATTGATTGCATATCTAACTTCAAAGGGAGAACGAATTGAATTTTTTCACCCTTGCCACCATTTGTTTGATTTTTATAGATATTGCTTCTTAGAATATTGATTTTCTTTCTTGTAAAATTTATCACAAGAAGAGGTTGTCACGCTTTTTCGTAACGCCACGCTTCTCACGTATTCAGCACTATATATACTATTTCTTTGGAGCTCAGCTTTTAGGCAGTGCATGAATCTATATATTACATTCTACAACCACCACTCTCATAGGGGGTTGGACAATTGTCAACAGTGGAGGACTTTACGGAATGCATGTTTGTGCAGCTTGTAAACAATCATGAGTGAAATGTTATTGCGTTAGCGTTATGCCTCTAAATGGAAATAGGTTGTCGAACATGGTCTGTTAGGTGACAAGAACGGGAAAGCCTAAGCTTCAGCTTACGTTTTACCTTACTGAAAAACCATCAAACTTTCGGAATACACTGTTATTTTAGTCGCAACGGAAATGCTAAAACTATCAAACAAGATAATCTAATTATTCTTAGTCTTGCACTAATATATTTATTACAGAGTGGTTTCGATTCCTCATCAGAATGCCTTTTTTCTTCGAAGTCAATCGGAGAGACATCTTGTCAGGATCTTGACATAACTCGCCAAAATCTAAAACATATCCATGGATAGCGAAACGTGATATCTAAAGAAGATATTGTGGTATAAAGCTTTAGCAGGTTGGTTGTGGTTTTAATTTATACTGAACTCTAACAAAATGGTATTGATTAATTCATACAGAGGTGTTGGGAGAAAGGGGAGGATTAAGTACATTTCAGATTGGTGTTGGGATTGATTGGGGATTTGTTTTATTTTTCAATATTTAAGCAATAGTTAATTATGTGCGAGAAGTAAAACGTTATAGGATTCTTGAACATATAAAAAACAAATTTCAGTGTCTTTTGTTAGCGGTGTTGCATTGTATTGTGTTGTGTTAGTTGCCTTGCCTTGCCTTGCCTTGCCTTGCCTCATAATGCCACTGTATTTTTATCTACAGACAACGTTTATCAAAGCACCCAATGGCCTACAATACGACGTTCCCGATGAAGTGTTCTTTCCTAACATTTGATCCTGAAGAAATCATGTTTGGTCGAGCCTACTATCTAACGGCTTTCATTTTGGGTGCATTGATACTTCTACCATCAACATTCCTCAATCTCCTACTCCTAAGATCCATGTACATATCACTTGCCTTCAGGAAACCCTCGACTCTTCTACTCTACAATCTTTCAATATCTGATCTCCTGATAGCCGTGTTACTTATGCCACTTTATCTGACCAAAACATATGCAGAACTAACTAACAACTTTGAGCTGTTTTGTCCCACAGCATTGCACGTATACGTCGTTGGGTACCTATTTTCTGGTGTTTCCCTTTTCACAGTAACAGCTTTATCTATCGATAGATATTTGATTGTTCATAAGGGCGTTCAATATTGTGAATATGTCACAAAAATCAAGGTTGTCATCATTTTGGCACTCATTTGGGCTGTTTCTGCAGTTTTTGGCTTTATTCAGTATGTAGCGTCCAGAGGAATCTGGTTTATGATGGCTGGGATTATCACAACCGTATGTTTTTTTAGCACAATCGCATTTTACTGTAAAATGTTGTTAAAACTAAGGAAAACAAAGCTCGAGGCCAGCCAGTTATCTGAAGGTTCAAGAGAAATCCCCAGCATTCCAAGGTACCGTAAAGCATCTGTTACTATGCTGATTTTAGTCATGGTATTCATATTTTCCTATTTGCCATACTTCTGCATAATAATAGCGATCAATGTTATTGGAAAAGCAAGAAAAGGCGTACGGTCAACGGAAGGTATTACGAGCGTAATGACGTTTATGAGGGTATTTTTCAATCCTTTTATACTGCTTTGCCGTACATCAGAAATAAAACAAGCGGCAAAGTTAGTGATAAAACAGATCTCTCCTTGCTGAGATCGTACGGTTAACAAGACCACTTCCAAGTTAACAAATTAACATAATACCTTATTGTTGGAAATTAACGCTTCACGAAATAAACGAATTTAAACAAAATCGCGTTCATTTAGATGGTGTTATTTTCTTTTTATCTTAACTTCCATCACATCACAGCCAACCACTTCATAACAACAACATTCCAGTATTTGTTGGAGATTATCTTTCCGTGTTTTTAAGCTAATCATTTTCATTTTCATTTTCATTTTCAGATGAGTGATTTTTGTGTCCCTCACGTTAATTTCATTTAAATGAAAAGTTTTGCATGTTTTTAAGAAAAAAAATTCTTTATTTGGAAGTATTTTTTTGATTTAGTGAAGCGTAAATTTCCTATAACAAGGAATATAATAATAATATATACAACTAGTTGCAAGAAGGTTGTTATAGGAAGAAAGAACATTAGTAATTTATCGATAAAGAAAATACTAAGAAAATAAGGAAATCACTGAAGCTAAATTCTTTCTTTTATATATATATATATTCCTTTCTCACTAAATTACAAATGTTCTTTCTTACTATGAAAACTTTTTTTTGCAATTAGGTGTATCTTCAGAGATTTGTAGTCTCTCTACTTTTTTTCTCCAAGTAAATTGAGCTGCATTTCGAAGTGGTTTATAGAAAGGTTTTGACATCAGTAAAATACCGACGTATTCATTACTGTGAATAGACCTCTTTACCTTCCTATGCAAATTGCCCATTTCAAACTAGATGATTTTTACATGATGGTCTCTGGAGAATTGTTCCTTTATCTTTATGAAATATATTCCTTCTTATTGAAAGGAACAATTCTCCAGAGACCATCATGTAAACATCACATGGTTTGAAATGGGCAAGTTGCATATGAAGCTAAAGAGGTCAATTTCAGTCCGTCACCTATTCAGGGTAAGCCTCACTTCACTGCCTAAATATTCACAAATACCAACAGTAAAGTAAAGAATGCACAACTTCAACAATACAAAATATGTTTAACATCCCACGGACCTTGAATGCAACACATGAATATATGCTACAGAAAATACGAGGAAAAAAAAACAAGAACACAAGATAATTCGAAAGTAGAGTAATCCGTATTTTTGGGTTTCAGTCACCTTAAAGAAATCTTGGAATCTCGCATCCACCGCGGTTTCCAAATTGTGGTAAAACACTGACCACGATGTGCTGTCGGTAAAAAAAGAATTCTATTATTATGTTAATAACTTAAGGTTCACAAGGAATCAAACAGAACATTCAGTTTTCTTTCCATCCAAAGGAAAAATACACCAGGTGATCTGACTAGGCGCGCAAAGCATGATTTCCTGATCCGAAATTTCCTGATCCGAAAAATCTATTCGCAAGACTTGCTTTAGCATTTTGCAAGGTATTTCCTCGAGTTTTACTTCTATATCCTTTTCAGAAGATCATTCTGGTTGGAAAATGCCGTGTGTTTTTGCTTTAAATTCGATAAAAACTTTTAGTTTATATAATAGGTTTTTCAAGCCTGTTTGTAAACAAGAAAAACCTAGTCAGGAATTTCGGGCCGAGAATTTCAACAACTACTGAATGAGTTCACTCTACAGGCATATTTTTTGTGCCTGTTGTGTCTCTTTATGTGAAAAACTAAAAGTTAATTGAATGAAAATTTACTACAAATGTTTAAAACTAGTCTTGTAAAAGAGAAATCGCGCAATTTGTGCAGCTTTTGGAGAAGAAAGTGTAGTAGAGAAACTTTCATTTGTGAGCTGTCAATCAAAAACCATGTGTTACGCTGCGCTTTGCCTCATTTATTCTTTAAGAAGTAGATTCCATTTTTCCGTACGTCTGTACTCTAATAGATGCACAGATGACGTCAAAATGTGGTGAGAACAAAAATGTACGCACGAGACGGAGTCGAGTGCGTGACTGTTGTTCTCACCACATTTTGACGTCTTCTGTGCATCTATTAGAGTACAGATGCACTGAAAAATGGAATCTACTTCTTTTAAATAATAAAAAGATTATTTTATTCAGAGAATTTGTGATTTTTGACGTTAAGTGTGCATCTGTACTATAATAACACACTGCTCTCGACCAATCAAAGCGCGCGTAGTATCGCAATTATTACATAAATATTTGATAATGATAAAGACATTTCAATTATTTTTTATAATAATTGATAATTGTAGCCAAGTGCACGCTGGACCCCACTTGTAGCTTGTTATGGTTGCACTGAAGGGAAATTCCTTATAAATGGATAGCCATCGCAACTACTGTGGTTATAACTTAAGTAGTTGGGAGTTTTATTTGGACTAAGTCTAACTTGTAAATAGTTAAGAGAGGATGTCTGTAAAAACCAGACAATCGCGGCAAAGCTGAAAAAATCGATTTTCCTCATA
>OCZR010110306.1:0-10840 GCA_900234385.1 Anemonia viridis | reverse complement strand
ATCAAAGAGCATGCAATTCATATATAAGACTATTTCGGGTGTGCAAAAGCCCTAGCTTGAAGATGGTGAATTTCACTAAATTCAGGAGCGAAATACCCCTTGGCTCTGGGCAATAAACGACATGTGACGTATAATGGAGCGTAAGAGATAGTAAGGAAATTCTTTATTTCTTACTTTTATATTTATATGTCGCTTATTTGCCCTGTTTTGTGGTTTCTTTCACTTGAAAGGTGATAATTCTATTTCTCAATTTTTGAGTAGACCTTTAAATTTTTTTAGCTTTGACGTTATGTTTTACCATTTTAGACAACCTATCATTTTCTTTGGAATACGATTCTTTGTTTGAATTATATCCATATATCAATAAATTTAAAAAAAAAACGACAACAGTTTTAAAAGACATGTTGCAGTCGTGTTGTACATTACCACCTAAAATATATTTTATTTTATATTTATAAGGTTGCATGCCGTCAACTTGATTTTAATAAAACTCTTGGACCTTGGTACCATGGACATGGGACGGGTAGAATATGGCTGTACGGTATGATTTGCTCAGTGGGATATAAAGATATGTATGATATAGTTATATCACCAGACTCAATGGGGAACAGTGTGCCATGGTCCCTGGTATATGAATGATGCCAAGGTTGCATGCCGTCAACTTGGCTTTACTAAAACTCTTGGGCCTTGGTACTATGGACATGGGACGGGTAAAATATGGCTGTACAACATGCGCTGTTCAGGATCAGAGTCCTCACTTGGAACGTGTACTCACAATGGATGGGGAAGTGTTCACTCTGACTGCAACCGTCACACTATTGATGCTGGTATTTTTTCGCATATTAGTTTTGTTTGGATTTCACTTCTTTCCAAAGTATACCGAAGAAGGTTGAATAATCCGGTTGTTTAAAAAAATAACAAAACTATTGTATGCCTTAAAATTATCACAAAGGTATATCCCAAGGGTCAATGGGGTACAGTATGTCATTGGAACTGGGATATGCTATCATTATCATCATCATCATCACCATCATCATCATTATTATTATTATTATCTCACTTCTCTTTAAATCATATAGATGGTCGTTAAATAAGCCCGGTTTTTTTTTCAAATAACAGAAATACCGTATGCCATACAATTACTGTGGAGGAATATCACCAGGTGAATGGGAAACAGTATATTGTGGTGGTGCCTGGGATATGCCAGATACCAAGGTTGCATGCCATCAACTTCACTTCAATCATTAACCACCCACACACAAACTAATCTGATCAAAACACAAGATTTATAACGGTTTTGTATGTAGTATATACGCATCATGCATCCTTCTATCTCCGATCGTGGTTATGTAAATTACAACCTCAAAGTATAATTTTTGATTTATCAACGAGAAATAGATTTTTTCTGATTTTGATCTTGTACATCCTTACACATGCAATCAGCAACACACTGATCAGATGCATAACATCCCAATATGGTATGTCATGGTTACTGGGATATGCCAGATGCCAAGGTTGCATGTCGACAACTTGGTTTTACCAAAACTGTAGGACATTGGCGATATGGACGAGGGACAGGTAAAGTATGGCTGTATTGGATGCGTTGTTCAGGCTCAGAAACCTCGCTTGGAAGCTGTCGTCACAATGGATGGGGAAACGTTCACTCTAACTGCAACGGTCACACTATTGATGTTGGTAAATTTTTGCAAATCTCATTAAAATAGAGTGGCTATTTTCTTAGTCCCTTTCCCAGCAGTCTTTCTTGACACTTGATAATGATAGCTCTGATCCTTTATATCAAACTGTTAATTACTAAAATATTTGAAAATAGTCACTCATAAATATACAAACTGCTATGAGGAAAATGCATGAAGGAGTACCATTTATTGAATAAAACGGACAAGCTCAATATTATGTCATGCCGAGAAAGCCCTTTTCTATGAAAATGTTTTTTACATCCAAAAGGTTGAAATACGGTTTGTCTTAAAATACGACAGTAAAATGCCTGTATAATTAAAAGCTTGCCAGATTCATGTCATAACAGAAAGCAAACCATAAAATAGCCATTAAAACGAGAATGTGAATTTGGATTTTCAAAGATATACAGTAATTAGCAAAAAAAAAAACACAGTGAGTAGTCCCCAACAGTGTGTCAAAATGGCTGGGATGTACCAGATGCCAAGGTTGCTTGTCGTCAACTTGGATTTACCGAAACTGTTGGATTTTGGTGGAGTGGACGAGGCACGGGTAAAGTATGGCTGAATTACATGGCATGTACAGGTTCAGAGGTTTCACTTGGCAGCTGTCCTCACCCTGGATGGGGAGTTCTTACCTCTGGTTGCACTTCTTACCAATATGATGCTTTGGAATCTCGTTTGTTGATGAATGCTGCAAGGTATCGTGGAAGTATATAACCAATTCAACGTCAATTGGGAACAGTAGATATCTCAATGGATATGCCAGATGCAAAGGTGGCATATCGTCAACGTCATGTTCTCAAAGTTCTACAAGTGATTTGATTAAAACTTCGATTCAGCATTGAGTGAAACTTCTTCGCCAAGATGACATTTTGACCTTGGGGCTTCTGTTTCTTTTCCTTTGTTCAGTATGATTCAGTATATCTTAGTCAAGTGTCAGTGGATACTATCAGATATCATGAAGGTATGTCACCAGGGTCAATGGGGAACAGTGTGTCAAAGTAGCTGGGATATGCCTGACGCCAAGGTTGCATGCCGTCAACTTGGATTTACCAAAACTCTAGGGCCTTGGTACGGTGGGCATGGGACGGGTAAAGTATGGCTGGAGTACATGGCATGTTCAGGCTCAGAGTACTCACTTGGAAGCTGCTCTAGCAGTGCGTGGGGCAATGGTGCTTGGTGCGGTGGAAATCACCTGTATGATGTTGGTGTTGTGTGTTTTGGTTACATTAGCTACTCATCGACGTTGTCTGGATCAATGGTAGGAATTGTTTCACGACCTAATTGTTTAAGAAATTTTGTGAGGATGCCTATCTTAATAGTTGGGAATCGATTTACTTTACGCTTCGGGTACATTCAAACAAAAATAATGGCGCTAGAACCCTGAAATTCGTTTACGTAATAAAGCAATGTATTGTAGCCCGAGAAAATAGAAGTCGTTTCGCTCATCCCCTCGAAGCAACTGCTCCCTGCTCGTGTTACGGTAATATAACAGACGAGTGATGCCCGAAAAAGTCAATTGTGTGTCACATGCTCGTGCTCTTGTCTCGTTCGCTTACAAAAAGTTTGCTGGCTGCGGTCTTTGAAATATGAAATATTAGTGCCCGTTTCTTCTTTTTTTATTTTTATTTTTATTTTTTTTCAATTCTGATGTAGGGATTTACTGTTGCTGAAATTCATAACGTTACTGTCATCTGTCACCATGCTAACTCTTATTATGGTGTAGTATTGAATGCTCCTTTTTCCACCGCACGGACCTTCAAATATTTGCTAATAAAAATACTTACGTTAATAAAAATACGTTATAATGCATCAACTCCCTCTTGCAACGCGTGTTTTTGCAGGTAATATTTGTAGTTTATTTGGTGCAGCCGACCTAATGTCATGCAGAATAAGACATATACTTTTTACTGTCTATAATTATACAAATCCAGTAGTAGTAGTAGTAGTAGTAGTAGCTAGAGTGATTTTCATATAACAGTGATTAGAAGATATACGATTTTAATACCCCCGGTGGAATGACCTGATTAAGACCGATGGTTTCAGTCGTGGTTTTCCATACGTAAGTCTGTCCTGTAAGCTACTTGAATTTATTATAAATAACAAAAGAAAAAATGGATCCGTTCAACGTCTATTACGAATTAGAAAAAAAAACACTAATGGTATATCACCAATCTAGCCCTGTGATTGGCTGATCTACTAGTTTTCTATTAGTGACAGACCACTAGCAGAGAAAAGTGCCGGTTTAGAGAACCAGAAATGAATTATTTCAGGCAATTTTCAACATTTTTTCCGGTTTTTGGACCGATAACTAGGTTTTTACTAAAACAATTAGTCCTTCATGGGCTCAGTATGGACTCGTAGACCATTCGGACTCGAGGACTAATTGTTAATTATTAGTTTGGCAGAGGCACAGCTTGCAATGCAGCATGGAAAGTTTCAAAAATAATATTTCGTCCTTTCAATAACCTAAATCTCTAGCAAAGTAAAGCAAAAAATATAAACTGTTTCACCATAAAATTTATTTATTAGTTATTATTATTTAATTTATTATTCAATTTAATGTTCAAAAGTCGATTCCTTACTCGATTTCTAACTCGCTTCCTGACTTCCTGACTATTGACTTTGTCAATAGCTACACCGAATAATGTAATTTTGTCATAGGATTCGATCTTAGATCCATTAATTCCTATTTTATTCTCATCCTTATTTCTACTTATTAACATAGGTTCCATATTTCTTAAAATTCTCCTTGAGATAATTCAGATCATACGAATTATTTGCTCTGAGAGGACGATCCTGCAAATTAGTTTGAATAGTGTAAACACTCTTATCGATTACATAAAATTGATGATCAGCTGCATGCATACAGATATTCGAATCCGTAAGTCATTCTGAAACAAGTTCCATATCATAAAGGGCCAAACCAGGAACCTTGAGGACATGCTTTCTTTGTTGTCTTCCAGGAGCTTATCGTCAATCTCACCCTATATATTCTTGCGATCTGTAAAGTACGATACCATTGATTTGAGCCTAATCAATTGCAAAACCATAGGCTTTCAATATAGCGTGTAATAGAGGGTGATGTTAACAGTCAAAGGCCTTACTCATATCAGTGGTCAATAGACCACTACTCTCCTCATTATCTAGACTCATTTCCTCTGTTACTGCAATTTTCATAAACATGCGAACTCTGAGGTTGCGAGTTACTCGTTGGAATTTGCTTTTTCGTTGCCGCCAGTCAAAATTATAAAAGGCACCGACTGATTATCATTGATTGATGGAAACGAAAAACCAAATTTCAGCGTGCAGCTCGCAGTCACGGAGTTCGCATGTTTGTGAAAATAGCAGTTACATCTAAAGGGCCATTTCACAACCATATCTTTTTCTGTATCCTGTTAGATACTGACTCATGTGATCATTAAAAACTGCTGTAATCTAGTAAGCTACTGTAGCTTCTCAAAGACTCTGTAGACCATGATCTGTACACTGACTGGACGATAGTTTTCTTCATCTAATCGGTAGCGTCCCTTTTACGAATAGTTATCCATTCACAATTTTTCCCACTCCTTTGGTCAATACTGGATCGGAAATGCTGTTTGTCTGTTTACTTTTGTAGAAGTAATGTTAATTGCAATTATAAAATAACTAAGATATTACGCGCGCTCTGATTGGCCAAAACTGATCACACGCGCGTGCATTATGAAAGCACACAGCACGCGTGTTTGCATTTTTCAAATACATTTCATTTTGTATATTATAATTCGCGTCGTGCTTCTCCTAACACTTCTCTCGTGTTCTGCCAATCCCCAAGTGCTTTATAACTGCACACAGCACGCGCGCTCGTTTTCTATTTCTTCAATACATGTTGCAACAAAAAAGTATCAGTAGCTGTTGCAAAATCGCATGTTAGTGTCATTTGAAAATTACAAGGTTTTCACATGCCCTGACCTGAAAAAAAGCAAAGGTGTTTTTAGATTCACAGAGCTGTACATATTTTAGGAAAAGATTTTAATTTTTTCTGTTGTCCGGCTTACTTAGTGTGGATTCATGTGATTGTTGCATTAGAAGTTGCTGCTGGCGAAAATTATCTTTAGAACTTTACAATTCGTTTTAAACCAAGAATCTAAGATGAAAAACTTTAATTAACAATTTACTCCATACAGCTCTTTTGGAGTTATATCATCAGGGTCAATGGGGAACAGTGTGTGATGGTGGCTGGAATATGCCTGATGCCAAGGTTGCTTGCCGCCAACTTGGTTTTACCAAAACTCTAGGACTTTGGTACAACGGACGAGGAACGGGTAGAGTATGGCTGTACAGCATGGGATGTTCAGGATCAGAGACCTCACTTGGAAGCTGTTCTCACAATGGATGGGGAAGCGTTGCCTCTTATTGCAATAATCACCGTGATGATGCTGGTGTCCTGTATTATCATTTAAAACTTTGTCAACAGCAGTAAGTGTTATGATGGATTTTTTATCGAGGAAGCAAACGTTACCTGTCGCCAACTAGGTTTTAGAAAATCTGTGGGATTTTCGCACCTTGGCCGAGGTACGGGTAAAGTCTGGCTGCATTACAGTATATAGCAAGTACAGGGTCGGAGTCGTCACTTGGTAGTTGTCCTTACAATGGATTGGGAAACGTTGTCTGCAATACTCACCAATATAATAGTGTTTTTTTTGTACTTTTTAATATTACTGTTTTGAAGTGTAATTCTTTTTGGTATTGGTAATGGATACCGCTAGATTTGTTTGCCTCTTTGTTTGTTCGTTTTTGTGGTAGTAACGTTTAATACAAATGAATATTGCAACAAAATATTTAAAAAGCAATTGCAAAAGGGTGATATGAGTTCAAATTTACAAGGTTGCTCAATTCACATGTTCACACTGACCTGGTAAGAAACAAATGTAGTTGTACATTTTAAGGGAACGATTTTAGATTTCTCATGTTTCCAATTTATTTAGCGTAGATGAATTCAATTGTTTCGAAATTGTTGCATTCACATCTCAAATGAAAAATTTGAATAAGAAAACTATTTGCTTTATATAGCTCTTGTGGAGGTATATCACCAGGGCCAATGGGGAACAGTGTGTGATTATAACTGGGGTATGCCAGATGCCAAGGTTGCTTGCCGTCAACTTGGTTTTACAAAAACTTTGGGACCATGGTATGATGGACGAGGAACGGGTAAAGTATGGCTGAATAACATTGGATGTTCAGGATCAGAGACCTCACTTGGAAGCTGTTCTCACAGTGGATGGGGAAGCGTTTACTCTTATTGCAATAATCACCGTAATGATGCTGGTGCCCTGTATTATCATTTAAAACTTTGTCAACAGCAGTAAGTGTTATGATGGATTGTTTCAGTATTGATGAAGCACACGTTACCGGTCGCCAACTAGGTTTTAGACAATCTGTGGGATTTTCGCACCTTGGACGAGGTACGGGTAAAGTCTGGCTGCATTACATGGCATGTACAGGGTCGTTTTTTGGTACTTTTTATTATTATTGTTTTGTAGTGTAATGCTTATCGGCATTTGTTAGTGGGTACTGATAGATTTGTTTAGCTCTTGTTTTTGTTCGTTTTTGTTGTATAAAGTTTGTTAATATAATTTAATATTAGGTAGTAGTTATTCATTGTATTACGCTATCATATTTCACCTCGTGGCATTGCTGTATTGACCTAGTCAGTTCGTCACGTATCGATGGCTTGTATCTCGTTGTTTTACGTTTTTTATCCCACCCCTTATTTTCACTCCCATGGTAGTTGTATTATGTCCATCAAGTACATAGTACATTAAAGCTGCCCGAATTTAGCCCATACAGTGGTCACATTTGTCTTTTTCATATATATAGTTATATTAAGTGGTAGAAATATAAATTTGAATACAAATGCATGTTGCAACAAAATGTTTAAAAGCAATTGCAAATTTACAAGGTTGTTCAATTTACATATCCTGACCTGGAAAGAAACAATTGTGTTGTATTTATAGAGTTGTACATTTTTAGGAAACGATTTTAGATTTCTCATGTTTCCAGTTTATTTAGCGTAGATGCATACAGTTGTTGCATTGGGAATTGCTGCAGGCAAAAAGTCTCTCTAACTTTACAATGCTTTTTAATCCAAGAATCTTAAAAAAAATTCGAGTAAGTTAACTATTTGCTCGTGGAGGTATATCACCAGGGTCAATGGGGAACAGTGTGTTATAATTACTGGGGTATGTCAGATGCCAAGGTTGCTTGCCGTCAACTTGGTTTTACAAAAACTCTTGGAACTTGGTATGACGGACGAGGAACGGGTAAGGTATGGCTGAATAACATGGGATGTTCAGGCTCGGAGACCTCACTTGGAAGCTGTTCTCACTCTGGATGGGGAAGCGTTGGCTCTTGGTGCAATAATCACGATGATGATGCTGGTGTCGTGTAATATCATTCAAAACATTTTCAAAAGTGCTCAGTGCATGAAGAAACCTAGTTTTTACTGCATCTTTGGGATTTTTGCATTTTGGACAAAAAGCAATTAAAGTGAATGAATCAGCAATTGAAAGAGTTTGAATTTCGATGTTGCTTTAAGAATTGCTGTTAGGCCAATGGCTTTCCTTGTGGATCCATTCCCTTTAGGGCAAGGAGCCAAATTGGACAGCCTTGTATGTCTGACATTATTCAGTTGTAATTCAGTTCAGAAAATGAAGTCGGAGTATTGAAAACACAGTAATAACTCGCAATATTTTTAATGTGCCTCACAGTGTCTTAGAAAATACCCAAATTCATTTTACATGCAGAACAATTTTAAGAAAGTTCCCTTAACTGAATGTTAATGTTACAATGTAATATTCAAAATAGAGATCAATAGATAATTAAGTAACATATTTCAGTTGCGTTCAGAGATTTCTCATAAGTAAGAAATATTATATATGATAACATTACTAGGCCTTTCTTATATTAACGCTATGGGTTAAAGTCTGGTTTTCACTTGCATCGAGGTCAGAATCGGAGTCGGAATCGGAATCATAAGCAGTTATTGCAAGTGAAAAACACTCGTCATTAGCTGAATTGAAGCCTCGATACGATGTTTACATTTAATATATTCTCATACCGCTTCAAAATGTGATTGGCTGTTCGCTTGCCATTCCGATTCCGATTCTGATATCCAAGTTTTCACTTATCCTAAGAGTCGGAGGCGGAATCGCAGTCGGAAGAAAATGGAAGCTTTCCGATTCTTCCGATTCTGATTCTGACGCGCTTCTGACTACGATTCCGACTCCGACGCATGTGAAAACAAGGCTTTAAGGATTAGTTTAGATGGAAAAGCAGTTGCCACCGACGCTCAGTTAAATGGGGGACGTCCTTGATTATTATTTTCATATTTTAACTTATTTATGATTTGCATATGGCTTGTTCTGTTGACTATTTCTGAGTTTTTAAACTTAAAAGCCATTAGTTCTCGTGATACATTCGACAAGACTTTTTTCAAGAGTTTTTTTTCAAAGGAAAGTTTTTAGCGCCAAGTTTGCACCTAATGTAACGTTATGCCGTACTCGTTCAAACTACTTTCCAAAGCTTTCGACGTGATTTAGATTTTCCCTAGAAATGTAACAATTTTCTGTGACGTAACAACTAAGTCACAACTACCAACCATAATGACAAACTGTTCCCCTTTGGCCCTGATGATACACATACATAATGGTACATCATGAGCCCTGCTTTGAGATTAATAGTTTAGCTATGAAGCTCTAATAACGTTCAGCTGCTCCATTTCTAATGGTTGCAAAAGTATATTTACCTGACCATAAACTTAAAAGACGGGACGAAAAAAAAAATCCAGAATTTGTAGGAATGCCGTTAACAACCTCGAACATTAAACCAAACAGTAAGCTAACACTTTCATTTCGATTTAACAGTATTCTACAAGTATACCACAGTAATCAATGGGGCCAGTGTGCCAAGGTGGACGCGGTGATTACTTTGACGTGAGGGACGCCATTTGGTTTGGACGAGGGACGGGTAAAGTATGGCTGTACAATATGCAGTTCCGGCTCAGAGTCCTCACTTGGAAGCTGTACTCACAATGGATGGGGAAACGTTTATTCTAGCTGCAACAGTCACACATGGGATGCTGTATACCTCTAACAATTATCCTTATTAACAACATAGTATTGGAGTTGGAATTTTTTATTTCAAAATAAATTACGATAATTTGAGATATTGGCTACCTAGCTCAAAGATAATATTTTGTATGTTTCTTTTGCAATTTCACAAGGAGTTCAAGTTTAACCACAACCACAACATACTGAGATTTTAAAAATGTTTGAGTTTTGGGAAATGGTTGGATTTTGTTTCATAAACTAATGTTAATGATAACAGTCAATTATTAAAGCTGCGTTCAGTTTTACATGAGAAACACACTCAACGTTTTATTATATTCATATATTGAAATTGTTTTTCTTTTATTATTATAAATATAATAAACGTGGTTTAAAAAGTATAAGGACACGACACCAACATCATACAGGTGGCTTCCGCCGCACCAATTACCATTGCCCCAACCACTGCTAGAACAGCTTCCAAGTGAGGACTCTGAACCGGAACAGTGCATGTTAACCAGCCATACTTTACCTGTCCCTCGTCCATATCGCCAAGGTCCTACAGTTTTGGTAAAACCAAGTTGTCGACATGCAACCTTGGCATCTGGCATACCCCAGTAATTATGACACACTGTTCCCAATTGACTTCTTTGGTAGCCTCAGTATATATGGCATCTTGGTTTACAATATATTCCTAACAACTTTAGGATCATTAGGATTCATTTCGAGCAATGGAGTATAACGAAAAAAATGTTTTTAAAAATGTGTACATGTAGTCCTAGATAACGAAAGAATACGAATCCTCTTATAAAGTAACAGACTTTTGTTTTGGTATTTGTTGTATCCCATGCATACGACACCAGCATCACTACAACTGTGAGTGCAGCCAGGAGCGTTTCCCATACATTATGAGAACAGCTTCCAAGTGACGTCACTAGGCCTGTGCAGTGCATGTTCTTGAGCCATATTTTATCAGCCCTTCTTCCACGAACTCTAATTATCAATAGGGACATATGCTTACCAAAGCATTATGCCCAAATTTAAAAGAATAGTTTA
>OCZR010110105.1:0-14681 GCA_900234385.1 Anemonia viridis | reverse complement strand
TACAAAGTACAGAGACCCTGACAGTAAAGTACAGAGTACAGAGACCCTGACAGAGCTAGCAATGGGGGGTAAAATTCGAACTTCATATTTTGGTATTATTGTGAGAAGGGTAACAAAGGAAGAGACAAGATTTCTGTGTAGGTTTTGACTGAGTTTCGGACAAAAGTATTAAAATTGCTCGGGCGAAGTAAAAAGAAAAATTAGCAGAGAAATAGGGATGGCTTGTATCATTTTCTACTTCCCTTATGCGTTGAACACAAGAAAATGTAACTTAGCCGGCGTACATTTGATAGTCTGAGCAAGTATCCTAAACATTTGAAAGTGCCCAAAAATGCAAAGTATTCCGATAGTTTGTCGATACAGGCTTTTCCCTCTAGGCCCAGACGTTAAGCCTCCTACAGTCTTTTAAGAATTTAAAAATGTTAAAGAGCAAGAATTTTCTAACTTTTTTCTTTTCTTTCTTTTCTTTTCTTTTCTTTTTTTTTTCTTTTTTTGAACGTCCTGTCTAAGACCTGCCACATTATTCTGCTGTTTAGATTGCCGGCCTGGTGTTGCTCAATATTGAAGAAAATCGCTGAAAGAAATGAGTAGAAAACGAAAAGAATAACATACAAGAGCAGACTCGTTGTTATCACGTTGGAATCACGCCTCATAACTAAGAAACCCAAGTGGACAAGACCAAAGGTCGCAAGTAGTACAGATTGGATTGCTTATGTCTTTATTTTAACAAATCATTCTCACTTTTGGTGATCGTTTGAAGGCACTAGTTTCCCGTGAAGGTCAACTTTGCAGTCGTTCATTTTAAAAGTAGAGTCGAATTTCACTTGACCCAGTGGCTGATCTGTCATGGTTAGGCTTAAAAGCCTTTTTAAAAACCGCACATGTTTTGTTCACGTCCAATCTTGGCGCAGCTATGAACCAGAAAAATATCAACGCTCAACAGTTCTCAGTGGACTAGTCATCGCTGAAGGGTATTTTTCGCGGTCTGAGGATTATTTGAGGAATTCCATTCACCCGGACGACTAGCATCTGAAACAAATTTTATGTCTTTGATAGCTTGTGATTGTTCCGGAGGAAAGTCGATGATCACGCATGAGGAGATGATAGACATGACGCTCATACCGGATGTCCATGATTTACAGAGGCGGACTCATCCCTGGTTACTTGAAGTAACCTAGATGACTTGAAGTTTAGCGAGCAAAGATTTGTAATAATAATATTGACGAAGTGTTAATCTAAGATACATTCACGGTCAAGCAAAGGCTTCTTACTGGTAGATCGTTTAGTAAGGAACGCTGAGGGCAGAGAGATTAGAGGTTCTTTTCTTATTGAACTAAGTAGTTTGGTCAATTGTTTCCATAAATAGCTGCAGAGGGAGGAAGATTAGGCAAGTGAAGAATGTAAACTAGAATGAACAAAAAGATGGAAGGTTTGAGCGAAGGATGGATGGATGGGAAATGAATGGGAGAGGGTAGTAGCTCCAAATTGGGTTATGGAATAGATGGGAATGAGAAAAAGATGAATGAATGAAAAATCCTAGGGGGATTGGATAGATAAATGGTTTGAAGGGATAGAAAGAGGGGGGGGAAATGACATGAGAAAGTCTCACGCATTAGATCGCATTGAATGAATAGAATTGGCGATAAAAAACAAGTGAATGCAAGAGAAGGGCAGTAAACCAAAATAAGCAGCGCATACGTATTCCATAAAGTCTGAGCATTTGAATGGATAACTGGATACACGAAAATTAAATGGGAGAGTCTGGGGGAACGGCCAATTGGCAAAACATGAATAGATAAAAGTGGGAAATGGAAGACTGAGAAATGAATTGAAGGGTGAGCCAAATTTTTAGAAATATGATGAATTATTTTGCAATGATAATAATAATAATAATAATAAACCATTTATAGGTAACAATAAAACACACCACAAGCATGAAAGACGCAGATCGGCTACTGACGAGACCAGTTATGAAGAAAAGGAAATAGTATTCTTATAAATAAATGATTCGACATGCGCATATGGGGTTTATATGGTCAATGAAGGTTAAGGTGACAGCGTGTGGGTGTTTTGAGGGGGTTGGTTCACAGACAGACAGGTACTTCTTGAATAGTTTAAGAAAGCCAACTAGCAGGTGGGCAGTGAGTCGAGGGTTGGGAACAACATTATTGAAGTTATGAAAGGAAACACACAGTCCAAACACCATAAAATAATGCCAGTACCTGTAACAGAATTTGAACAACAAACCAAGCAAAATACATGATATGTTCTTTCTTGCCATTCTCTCAGTGGATATAAACATGATTATTCTTCAGGTGCTCAGTTTAGGTTTCTGTTGGAGCCAGGAAATTACCCACGAAACCAAAAGCCCTGTACACTAAAGACCCGGGGACTATTAAAAGACCTAAAAGTAACTTAATGCCATTTCACTGACGACTAGCTGTTGAGAAAGGCACCTACTTTATATGCTTGGAAGATGGCTGAATGAATATCACAATTAGCTTTCATATTACTATTATTATTACTAAAACTGAACTCGTTTGTTGGAATAATTAATTATGAAGCATTTTTTTCACTTCAGCCTACCTGCTTGTCTTATCACTATCAATACAGAAACTATAAATAGGAAAACCACCTTAGGGCAATTGGAATTTTAAAAGGTACTTACAAAGGCATAATTAAGTAACTCAACACAAACTTTTGCTATGATGTTTGGAAAATAATCTAGCTAGGTCCCGTGGAGTAGCATTGATGTAAATTCATGGTAGGATCGTCTAGAAAGTTGGTCTCTGTATAGCAAAGAGTATTAGTAGTATTAAGTATGTTTATTTATTCGAGTAAGGGCTGAAGATAGCGTTAACCTGTTATAAGGATATTTTGACTATCTGTCAGACTGTAAACACAACTGGAATTGGAGTAAGTGACTAGCGAGATGAATTCCACGGTCAGGGAAAGATTCATTAGGATCATGAAGACATAGAAAGTACTCGAGGGAAGTCAAGCAGTCGTGTGATCGAACGGCATTTCCGCTTGAAAAGACACACGCCGTTATGAGTTTGCGGATTAGAGGGCTGCAACTTCCTAAACGTGCAGTGTTTTAAGATCACTGGACGACTGTTTTCCTTCCAAGGTCGCCCTCCTAAACACTCAGCATCCTCCATTCTAAACCACTACCAAAACCCCCGCTAAAGAATCACTAGTACAATCCATTTTCAATGTCATCTTTCAACAATTTTATTATTTACAATGAGTACCGTATAAATAAAGTCTGCATTTGATTGTAAATTTTTCTGAGATCGAGGTATCAATATGAACCAAGTCGTATTATAATTTAACAGCGATCGAGGCATGACCGTGTAATGTTGATCAATCCCAAATCAGTGAGGACCTTTAATTCGGCCCCTTTGTCTTCTATTACTGGCAGTTCTATGTCGCTTATAGCATGTACAAACCTGGACGCAACCTTTCGCTGGTATATAACATAATACGCATGGTAGGAAGAACGAGCACAGGGTCATGCACGCCCATCTCGAGATACAAGCTCGAGGAGTAGGATCCCGATCGCATACGCAAGGGTCCTCTGCAAGATTGCCCTCTTCGTACGTGTCCTTCGTACAATGATAAATTGCTCCTTTAACGCAGCACATACACGTTGCGTAATCGATAATCGAGTCCACGCTTCGTCCGCAGCAGAAAAGTTTGATGTCCTCGTCTTCGCTTTGTTTATTATTGACTGGAGCATGATCTGATCCAGTCCTGGTTGGTCCAGCTATGGACCCAGCATTCGGAGACACCGTGGTACTTTGCTCAATGTAAACAGGTCCACTCGTGTGCGATTTAACGAAAGTATTATAACTCGAAGTCGAGAACTTACTTTGCCTGTCACGGTCGCTAAGCAGAACAGGTTTTATTCGACTGTGTTGTGAACTTGGTTCTTTCGCAGCGGCCGCCAGTACGCAATAGTCCGTATGATAGCTATCCTTGCCATCATCGTTTTTAATGACAATCGTATCAACAGTTTTAAGTGCTTCAGACGACCGACTTCGATGTTTCGAGATCGAAGTCGGGCTTCTTTTCTCCCATACAACAAGATTTCCAAAGGGATTCTCATGTAATGTCACTCTAGCTTCCAACGCCATGCATGTAACATTTGATCTCCTATCCAAAGAGTTCCTAATGAAACATTAAATCCTCAATAACAATGTCCATGAACAATCATCCACTACAATCCTTAAATTGCTTCATCTGTACCCGAACTATGGCCAATCGGCGACTGGAGCACTAGAAAGCAAAGAAACAAGATTATTGAGCAAACCAGTGAATACGAATAAAGCTTTCATCAATTAACGTTACGTTAATCAAAATAGAGTTTATATTTAGCACCAGTGTGAACTGCGAGAGCATCATGTTACTAGAAGCCTTTCCATTCCTACCTAAACGCCCGTTACCAAGTCAGGCAAGTTGACCAACAATCTTTTGAACACAGTCCAGTTTCTTTTCGTAATGGAAATTAAGAGTTCCGTGTTCCCAAAATGGTTTCAAACACACGCAGGAAATAGAGGAATGTTTCCGGCAGCCTCAAATCATTGAGACATGATACAATACACTCGGCACATATAATACACTGGGCCCGATAAACCTGAAGGTCGATCTACGAACTGCAGATGATACGGGACTGACAAAGGTTGAATTTCACGGGCCACACTTGCAGTGCTGACTCTGTTGTGTGTTTGTGGACAAAAAGGTTTAGAGCTAAGAAATTACCAGCCTTTCACCGCCCCCTCTCTGGATTCATTATTCTCTTTTAGCATTATTTGTGAACTGATTGTGACGTCATAAACCCATCTATTCATTGAAACTGACTATATACATCTCTCGATGCGTGTCATCAGTTGTAGCAGACGACACACACTCACCATTTAACAACAAGACTGACAACCAAAGACACCCACCTACCCACCCACCCACAAATATCACCTCACATCACATACATTCGTCACACTCTACGTGCTCACTTCGTACATACTTTAAAAGCTCAAATCCCATTAAAAGCATTCAAAATCTCGAAAATAACCAAGAATCACTTGGGGATTTCGATTAGAAAAAATATGCCATAGCTTACTGACACTTTTGAGGGCGAAACCTTAGAAGTTGAATTCAAATGAGTGTTTGTGTAAAATTACCTATTGGTGAACGCAGACGAGTGTACTAAACAACTTCCGGTCCCTATTCTAGTGAAAAGAAAGACTCAGACAACGGGATTTGTTTTCTTGCCGACAGATTAGCATAATGATCATTCTGGACGTTTTCCACAAGATACATAAGGAGCTTAGTCGTTCTTCCTGTCATTGTGATCTTTTCCTGTTCTCAGATTTTTACTAATCAAACTTGTGGCTCTAAACACAAAGATTGGATACATGGGAATGCCCCCTGCGCTCACCATTTCAACGAGTCGCGCTATGATTCCTATAACCGTGTTTATAATTCGGTGATTCAATGACACTTGTCGAAGGCAGTTGTTTGTTTTATCGGATGCTTGCTTTTAGCTCGAGATGGCCAGCACGATCTAGCAAAGCAAACAATCCATTTGATACATGAACAGAAGTGTCAGTCTGCACTCAGATTTTGTTCATGTCAAGGTTGAGATGTAAAAAAATACCCGGTCACCGTCATTCATGATGGTGATGTTGTATTATGGTGTCCAAAGGTTACCAAGCCACTAAAGGTCCAGCGAGATGATCTTGTTAGATTCGAAATTTCTTAAATAACTTCCGACGTTTCATCTTTGTCGACTTCCGAGATTGTAAATTCCGATATCTTTGGTCGCAGACTGTAGTTTAAGGGTTAGGGTGTCTCGAATTCGAAGTTGATAGCAGAATAAAAGAGAGGAAGAAACCCCAAAAGGGCCAAATTTGCCGCTTGGAAAAATTAAAGTCGGAATTACCCAAAACATCTCTGATCGACCTATTTATTATCAGAAAGTTAAGTCAAATGTAGCCGTTCTAACGCTGTTTTGATAAAGTTGCGTAAACAGGAAAAATTCTATAACTAAAGAACTTCAGTACATGGAACACTAAGTAACTTAGAGAAAATGAATGAGTTTACCTTATATTTTCAGCCTTTGAAATCATGTTTAGACTTTGGGATCTACCAACAGACCTGAATACCTTTTGGTGCAATGGTGGATCCAAGAATAACAGAGCAAATTTGTATTTAAGCTATGTAAGAGAATAATCAAACCATTTAGATTCTTGATAATCAATATTGCTTCCGGTGATCAGTCAACTTGGTCTAATTGTGTGAGCCTAGTGTCTTGAACGTCGACATGTTGTTGATTAAAAACATGAATTCCACCGAATACTGTTGATTTTTTGACCGACTTTTAGACTCACGAGGGCAGAAATAAATGGCCTTAAGGTTAGATTGAAGGTTTAAAGTGACTTTTTACTGGTTTCTGGTCGAGTGGATTTGAGCAGCATTACAATGAGCAATATCCTACAAGTAAGTCAAAAGATGCCGACATTTCAGGCTCTCTTCATCGAGATTAACGGCCTTTGTTCCAACATTTAACCCTCCTTTTCACCTCACGCATGTCTTTCACTTCATTCAAATTATTTTTTTGTACCCGAACAAAAACCTCTGAATGAAATCCAAAAGGGCTTCTTCATTCTAACTCAACTCATAAGGAATCCTTCGGGAAAACAACGCGATCAAAGGAATGTAAATACTCAAAGCATATTTACGAACCCAGTTTGTTCAGCTTTTTGACAATCCCATGACATTTTGTGTACCAAGTTTTTGTTAAGTCTTTTGGACGATATTACAACGTTGTCCTAACACGCCAAAAAGGAAGTTTTCAATTGCTCCGGGCAGTTTTTCAAAAACTTCTAATTTTACATGACGCCATCGGCTCGCGAATACTAAATGTTTTAAGGTTAAAAATAGCTCCAAACAAAAGGAAACCAGTCGACGACTTTTTTTTGATGTATTTTGCTGTTCAAAGGCGCTGAATAGCGTAGAAACGGAAGGGCCCACATATGTTTGAAAGATATTCCTAAACAAAAGGGAATAATGAAGGCGTCTCAACCTGCAAATTGACTCGAATCAGAACCACGCCGCTTTTCATGCATGGTCAGAGTTCTCACTATACCCGATTCCGGCTTAAAAATCCGGTGTTTTACCTAATTCAGAAGTTTGTGATCACACTAATTAAATCATATTGATAGATTCCTTCCCTTGCTAAAGGCGGAAAAGCCGTTGCATTTTGCAAATGGTCCAAATCCTGTTGGGATCATATCTTCAGTTTTTCACAGCTGTTTATAATTTGTAAAAGAAATGTTTAGCAATAAGCAGCCTATTTTTTTTAAACTATATTTAAAAAGTTTCAGGTTTTGTTTTCCAGTTTGGATTTATCGATGTATTGCTCATTATTGAAGGTACATCTACCTTGGATCCAGAGGGGCCGCTTCGCTCCTCGCAAAAAGGAAGGAACCTCTGGCACCCAGGGTAGGTGTATCCCACTTGATGACCACTGACCAAAGAGCACCGGTTGTAGTGTTCTAAAGGGTCCTCATAAAATCATCAGTTGAAGAGTGCAAAAGTTTGAAACTCGCAACCAAATGCCTTCAAAAGGAAGGAAAGTCAAAATCTCAGTGTTTTCAAAAAATCGATACTTCAACAATCATGAGATAATTATTTGCTACTCCTATAGTGAGCAGTTTCTAACTTGTACTATGTGTATATATGTATTACTGGTAATTAAACACAGTAAAGCTGTAAAAAATATAATTAAATAAAATAAAAAATAAATAAAAGGTTATAGAATAATAATATCCCAAATATCCTATATATTTATATGACAATACTACCATGAACTTGTTGCATTAATAAACGACTCAGTTTCATGTGATAAAACTACTCATTTATATTACTAAAATTATCGTTGTCAAATCAATGTGGTTCATTCATTTTCTCGCCGATCCCTCCTCGCTAATAGCATAAACAGTCACTAACATTCACTGGACTCTCTGAAGACTGTCGTTACCATTCCAAGATGACATCAGCGCGCGTGTCAGGAATTTCATCCCCGATGTTTTGCGTGATGAATGTCATCTGGGTATGGCAACAAAACAAAAAGAAATCGTTTCTGGTACCCGCAAAGTAAAGTCAGATAAAATTCTTGCCTTTTTTGATCCGTGGATTGAAGTGTCCCGTGTTTTTATGGCAGTTAGTTCTCTTTGGGTTGCAATTCAAGGATTCCAACCAAGTTATGGGCCTGGCTTTACGTCAGTGAACTTTTATAGAAAAGATAGTAAATAGCTTTAAGAATGGCCTTTCCTTGAAAAAAACATTTGAGGAAGTTAAAACTAATCTTTTTCAAAAACCCAAACAAAAGTGTCTGGTGATAACAGAAAATATTTGGGAAGCACGGATGGTGTGCTCGATCTTAATGGCCCCTCCTCTCAGCGCGGTTACCATGGGTCGGATCCGTCACTGAATCTCTGATCGTTTGAGTTGAGAGTTGCTCGTTAGTTTTTTCTGTTTGAGGTTTAATTTTCTTCCCTCAGAAAATAACCTAAATTCTAACCCGGTCTTCCAGACAACTTGTCTATGGGATCGAACGACCGACGTAACAGTTTTGAAAAAACTTTAAAAGTTTACAAAGATATAAGATAAGATATGCCAGCAAAAGAATGAATGTTTTTGTAGTTTCCGGCTTGATATCTTTTATCGACCATTTCTAAGAAACCCGCAAACCTTCAGGGACAAAAGAAAAAACACCTAAAAAATGAACCCGGATCTGCAATTTTGACTGTTGGTGAGCACCGTTCTAAACGGGTGCGTCGCATTTTCCCGTTTCGTCTTACCGACAGCAAGAGCGGTTTTCCGTTCCATGGTTCCGCGGTGTCCATCGATACAGCAAGATATTTTTCAGTGTATTGTTCATGGTTTCCGTCCACAGGAATATTATTTTTTACCCAGTTAATGTACAAATGAATGATAAACGTCAAACCCCATCCTGTTACTGAAGGACTTCATTCAAGTCGAGGCACTGTCAATTGTTTTTACTTTCAGCATTCAATACGTTAACACTGACTTCCTCGTTTGACCGGCTCTCTGTAATCTATCTTATAGCTTATTGGTTGGTGGATTAACCAGAGTCAGGCTGTTACTGTACTGATTAGCCAAATGATCTTGGTTTGTTTGAAGCTTGAGCGGAAGGAATAAACGAATAATGCTAGAATAAGGTCACCACGCCTTTTACACGTCTGCCTCAGCTCAATCCCCAGGTATATTCTATCCCCCAGCTATGCTGCATTCTTCTCTAAATAAATCGGGAATCATAAGCCGCATGCATAAAGAACTAGTGTCCTTTGGAAGTAATAATCTATACTACTAAAGTCCATTTATTAAAAGATCATTCGGACTGAATATTTGTGCAACATGTTAAAATACAAATAATTGATCGGCTTATACCGTTGACACGGAAACTTTTTGATCCTTTTTTCACTGCTAGGGGTTTGAATTTTTGTGTGGCCATAGCTCAGTTAGTAGCGTACAAGTTTTTGAACGGTTAAAATTCGTCCGATACCGTGTAAGGCCGTGCCTGAACATGTATGCCCTCTGCAAATGCCGAGAAAATTGTTCCAAAACTTGGAGCTCAAGTTTATTTTGGCTTCAAACTGGACGTGCTTTTCATTACGTTAAACCGAGTTACTAGCTCATGCTAGTAACTCTAGCTCATGCTCAAATACAAATAGCAAATGTTACTGATTTGTTTATACATTTTTACTAGACTTTTATTTTCTATGTATTATGTGTATCAATTCGTTTCCTTATCTAAAGTCCGAGACCTCATTGCTGTAGACCCCTTAGCTAGCTGCTATGTATGAACATTACACCACCATTCTTATCAGCCTAAAAACTAACAGTAATTGATAATTGCTATCTAGTTTAGATGTCTTTTGAAAAAGCGTGGTTTTTGGATGGAGTATTCGACGTTACATATTGCGCATCAAAACTGCTTCTCTTCGGCTTGTCATTCACGTCTTTGAACAAGTGATGCAGTGGTAAAAATGCTGTTATGGCTTAGTTTAGGATGCTACATTCGCGAGAAAAGGTGTTATTCTTATGCATAGAAAACTAGAATTTAACTGATAAAGCGCATCACCAAACATAGATATGCTTAACAAATAATATGCACAGAACGTGCAATGCGCATAAACTACGATACTTCTAAAGATAATCTTTTTGAATATTCCTGCCAACTCGGCTCAGTGACATTGCTACAAAAAAAGAAAAGGTATTTCCAAGTATTGACATAGCAAAGGTGCTCAAGAAACTGCAAAGAATTAATGTGAGGACGCCATAGAATAATTCACTAGCCAGTCTAATAAGCCTCCTTGTTTGCGCGACACAATGGATTCGTTAACATTTGCTTAACTTACCTTTATGAATTTCAGTTTATCCCAATTCGACACTGATGCCCAAACTTGAATGCGCAGCAAGCTGTTTGAAAATTAAACTGCAAAACTTTAATAAGAATTGCAGTGGGAAAACAGAATTATATTTACTGAGAGGACGAGCGCAAGTAAAGATATTTCACAAGATCCGCACAAGTTGATGGAATATTCGTCAAAGCGCACTTTGGTCTATCGAATTACGGCTAATTAGTTCGCACACTGCTGAGTTCAGTTCACGGCAGCCCCAATGCAGTGATATCATCAGCGCCGTCAGTTAATGTCAAGGTGATGTCAAGCTAAAGAAATCAGTGCAGCTAATTCAATTCTGTGGGTCTTGACATCGCACACACGATAGCATCGCACCTTGTATTGTGTTGCTCTGGAAAAACGATCACTTCGCTCTTGTCCGATTTGATCTGAACTACTAATAACTTGTCGAGGAAGTTTTGTATGACAATGAGAATGATGAGAATGATGGTATCGTGATGGCGGATCCGTGAGGGTGTCGTGATGCTGGATCCATGAGGGTGTCGTGATGGTGGATCCGTGATTGTGTCGTGATGGCGGATCCGTGATTGTGTCGTGATGGCGGATCCGTGAGGGTGTCGTGATGGTGCCGTGATAGTGCCGTGATGGTGGATCCGTGAGGGTGTCGTGATGGTGCCGTGATAGTGCCGTGATGGTGGATCCGTGATGGTGTCGTGATCGTGACGTGCCGCGATGGTGGATCAGTGATGGTGTCGTGATCGTGACGTGCCGCGATGGTGGATCAGTGATGGTGTCGTGATGGTGTCGTGATGGTGCCGTGATGGTGTCGTGATGGTTCCGTGATAGTGGATCCGTGATGGTGTCGTGATGGTGGATCCGTGATGGTGCCATGATGGTGGATCCGTGATGGTGGATTCGTGAGGGTGTCGTGATGGTGACGTGTCGTGATGCATCCGTGATGGTGTCGTGATGGTGCCGTGGTGTCGTGTCAGATTTAGCTGGATTTGCAGTAAGGTCTCGCTCGTTGTGATTGGTTAGAGAATGCCGATATACCGTACAGACATGCAAAGTGTACTTTATTATTAAAAGTGCCTGAAAACCTCATTTCAAGAAAAATTATTATCGTCATCATCTTCAACATGACTATCATTGTCATTGATATCATCAGTCATCATCATCAACTCGACGATTATTGTCATCATATCATCATCTTTATCACCACCATCATCATCACCACAGTATCGCCCCACTACTACCATCAACATCAACAATAGAGCGAATTTCGTATGAGTGGGATACTAACCGTAACTCACGGTACCATAACAGACCGTGACAGTAATCAAATTTTGATTTTTGATTGGTTCTTTGAATTCTTGCATGCGCCGCACTTGTTACTGCCCGTACCGTAACAGTAACTGTGCAGTAAGTATTACAGTCAGTTTCCCACTCATATGAAATCCGCTCTAACAACACGTCCAGTACACTGTATCATACACATACCATCATCATCATCATCATCAACACGATAATAATTGTCATCATTATCATTATCACCACCATCATCATCACCACTATCACCACCACTTCTACCATCAATTCAACATCAACAATAACAATTATAACAATTACTGAGCAACAAATCATATCAAATGAATCCAATACACTGCATCATAAATAGAAAGATCTTACCTAAGGGAAGAAGTCAAAACACCTGTCCGCAGGGTGTACCCGATTTTATCAAGTTAGGTGGTGGGTACCGGTACATACCCCCTCCCCCTCAGAGGACCATTTAGATGCTAGGTACTGGATGCCTATAGTGACAATTTTTATGCGTAAATGTATTTTTTAGCTTATACATGCAGAAGGACTGTGCATTTTCTTCTGCGATTTGACTTTTAGTTTTGGAGATATTTGTGGACAAAATCAAAAATTTCATTGCCAGAGGTGGTGGGTACCGGGTGATACGACCCCACCCCCTTAAGTCGGGTCCTTCCTGTGGACAACCGTTTTGACATCTTCCATAAAAACAGTCGTATCGTAGTAAGAGAGTATAATATTTTGCCCATAGCCCTGGTTTATGTTCGACCTTTCATTTGGCCAACTATATTACATTACCACTGATATATTTATAAATTAATAATTACGTCATCTCGATTGACGTCATGTGATCACCAAACCATCGACTTTTTCATACTCCGTTTCAGCCCAGGTGTATCAGTACAACCCAAAGAAGATCGTCAGTGACGAACTCGTGATAATTGCACGCAGTATTCGCGCGCATTTTCGATTTCTTACAAAATCACCGACTTTAAAAAAATGAATAAAAGCAAAAAAAAGAATAATTAATAATAATTTCTAATGAACGTGACTTGCTCCTCCGACTTATTCTCAAAAAGTTTTTGCGGTTGAGATGGCGTCAAACGAATCAGATCCAGACAGTAGGTTGAAATTGAAGTGTTCTACCACTGCGTAACACACCACACATTTGAATATTCACGTTCATTATCAACATTTTTGAATTCTATTTCGATCTCAGGAGATATATTCTCGATAGAGCTAACCTCGTATATCTTCTATATGCGAATCATGATTAGATATGACGATATTATGGCGTCAATTAACGTAATAAAGTACTTGAAAGCCTTTGATGGTTAGAAAAATACAATCATTGACTTAAAAAAAAAACATTTGGGGGAAAAAGCAGCGAAAAAACTTTTGTTGACGGAAATGGGAATTTTGATTAAATTTTTGCAGAACTTTTTATTTATAACTTTGCAGAATTAGTGTACGAAGAATGTATCTTTTCAAGGTAAGCATTGGAATGAACCACTTTCAAATACGATAATGACTACATGATTTTGAACGATTAGAAAACAAAACAGCGGAAAGCGATCGAAGGCTGAGACCGTACCAGATAATACAAGAAGCCAGAGCAGTTGGTCCACCTGGTTTAAAAACATTTTCCGCATGTCGCGTCCTGTTTTCTTTTTCTTGGTGGGTTAGTTTGTTCAGGCTGTTTGCGTCGTTAGAAAAGCTTTTTATCTAGAGACAAGCATTCAACAATTCACTCCTGTTCTTTAAGAACCCGATTCAATGAATTGAATCGAACATGTTTTTATCGCAGATCAATTTGCGTTCCAAACCTGATTTCTGTGCGGCATAACAAACTATAAAATCCAATAACAACAGTTTTGATTCATCTGAAAAGCAATTCAAGTTAAATGCGCTATTCTTTTAGAGTCTATTGAGCTTATTTTTGATTATCTTTGATCAACACTCGTGTCTCCAACACTCCTTCATTGTCCGTCAAGAATCTTAACCGTTGTTTGACGTCTTTGCAACAGTTTTAGCATTATCATTACCCTCGAGTTAAGATCATTTTAGATAGTTAAATCAAATGTATACTAATTATTCCTTTACCTGTCGAGTCATATTCCAAAGTTGAATTATTTTAGCGAGGCTTACCTTGGTTTTTGACTTGTTTACTGCCTGACTTGACTTACTTTGCTTTCTGCTTTGTTTACAACTCGATTTGAAAATAGCTGTTCTGAAGGCTGTCTTGAACGAGTCAATCATGTAGATGACAGATAAAGCAGAAAACAGAAGAGTCTTGTATCGAGGATGTGACTCTGTTCACTGAGCCACTGGTCCTTATTTCCAGGTCATCTGACCCACAACACGTACTATCATTAACGAGAGATTTGGTAGATTAGTGAATTATTCTTGCGGGAAAACTAACACAGAGTGTACCAAGCCACATGTGTCGTCTGTCTACCCCAAAAACACATCAAAATGGCTGTTAATATGTATACATCAGTGTGGTTTCCACCATGCATGTTTTCCCTTTACAATCTCGCCAGTTGGCTTCAAGAGTCAATAATAAAGTAATTATATAACCGCCTCTGCGATTAGATAAAAGAACTACTAGATCTGTTACGTACTTTTTTTAAGCCTTGACATTTATAGCCGCGAATCAGTAGGTCGTTCTTTTAATAAATAATGCTAAGCAAATACCCCAGAGGGAGAGATTCTTCAAGAATAAATCCGAACGGGAGGTTCTTAGAAGTGCTTCAAAACAAAAGAAAAAAACGTCTGAGACAACTCCACCTTCAAGGTTGTCCCTCGACGCGCGCATCATTCTTTGTACACCTCCATTCGAAAATGTATGTACCAAAAAACTTTAAAACACTCATTAATAATTCATAAGCTTTTGGTCCAATTGGAGCCACC
>OCZR010109992.1:0-13928 GCA_900234385.1 Anemonia viridis | reverse complement strand
TTGAAAAATGTCATGTTGGTCCTTAAAAACTCCTTGAAAACTCCTTGAGAATTCCTGCACGAACCCTTTGGGAAACATACGGTACTGACTTACAGCACGACATGCAGTAACATTGAAATTGTTGCCCATCGTCTTTCAGTAATTCATCCAATCACAAAGTGTTGTTACGGCGACGGCAAGATACTGTACGACTACTGAGTACAGCTACGAATTTGCACATATCTTACGTGATGTCGGCTAAACAGAACAGGTGTCGCCAGGCCCTTAACGGGACTTTGCCTTGACGTTTTTCAGTACTTTTTTTTTATTATTTTCTCTTCCCTTCTCTTTTCTTCTCTTCTCTTTTCTTCATTTCATTTTTTATTTTATTCATTTCTTACTTGTTCATACAGACACAGCCCAAGGACGTCGCTCTCAACCCAAGTCTTATCAAGGTTCGTTCACTTAAAATAAAACCGCGTTTGTCGACCATTACAGATAGGAAAGGACTATCCAAAAGCATTTAAATGTCTAATTTATTACATTATTATTTTACATTTTCAGGAACGAGTGAGGAAAGCCTATCTGAAATTTCTACAACAAAATGGAATTGTGGGAGTCGTAAGATTTCTAGACACCTTCATCCGACAAAAGTCGTAAAATGAGGTAAATACCTTTCAGTGAACTTAAAATCTACCAAGAGACCAAGGCATGATCTCTTGACTCTAAATATGAGATGTTATTAGTCTTTTTACAAGATGTAATTTTCAATAAAGCTTTGCTTTGCTTCTTATACTTTAACTTGTCTATACCGGCTTTAGTGCAACCCATTGATCCTTGGTATGTTGAGTAAAATCTCCAGGTTCAGCTCAACCCATTGATCGATATTCAGTTCTTCCTTGACTCGTTGTCTCAGCTTCTTCATTCTTGTTTGTCGTTCTTGTTTTGGCATAGTTAAGGCACGATGCAGAGTGTCAGCCAGGTGTTCAACATCCTTGGGATCTACCTGTTAGACATTGTCAAATAAACTGAGATACGCATGCTGGAGAATTTTAAAAATCGCGTCGCCTGTGCAAGCAAAAAAACGCTTGTGTAGACGCAGCTTTACCTTCAGTGCTTCGTGCATAAATTCTGCGGCACCAGCATAATTCGACAAGACAAGGACTCCTGGATCAGATGTTTGTGAAGCAACATACTCAAGTGAGACCAGATTCAAGGCATCTCTCAACGGCGTGACCAAGCCAACGTGTGCTTGTTTGTAATACACTGGAAGATCATGGTGAGGAACGTTTTCCAAGATAACATTGATTCTGGAAGAGAACCCTTTCTTCTGGAGCGCTGCGTTTGTCTGGGAAACAAGTTTTTCATATTCTCCCTTTAGGTGTTTGAATCCAGGTTGGCCGGCTCGAACTGGAACAGCTACTTGTAAATATTGTACTTTCCCGTCGTGTTCAGGGTATTTCTCCAGAAGCCTTTGAAAAGCTTTGACTTTGTTCTCCAGTCCTTTGGCATAATCCAGACGGTCTACTCCAATAACGATCTTGTGATCTGCATTGTTGTTGTAGAGGTCTTCGATGACCTCATGGCATTGCTACAAGTAAAGCAAAGATAATTTAAATACACAGGCAGCACCCAAAAAACATGTCTACAGCGTTTGCATGGGTGGGTGTTTGTGTTACCTTTGGAAATTCTTTGCTGGAGAGATTTGCGTACAAGTCGTGTTTTATTCCTACTGGAATACCATGCAATGTAACTTTACGTCCATTATAATGAACTTCTAACGATTCATAGTCCACTCGACAGCCTAAGAGCTTTTCACAACACTCGATAAAGTTCGTGCAGAATTCTTTAATGTGAAAACAGATGACGTCATTACCTGTAAAAAATGGGACATGTCACGTGATCTCTGCCATCTTGAATGCAAACATGGCTATTATAACGCTATTCTATTTGTTTTCCTTACCAAGAATTCCTTCAAGAACGTCTTTA
Source organism: Anemonia viridis (assembly GCA_900234385.1). Classification (NCBI taxonomy): domain Eukaryota; kingdom Metazoa; phylum Cnidaria; class Anthozoa; order Actiniaria; family Actiniidae; genus Anemonia; species Anemonia viridis. Next base: position 11,960 of record OCZR010109992.1, on the reverse strand, counting down.
TGGTGTTTCAGTTTCTGCAACATCTTCAGTGGTGGAAAGGGGATATGTATGTAGGAACCAATGGGACAGTGGAACTGCTTCGTTGCCAACATCTGCATCGCAAAACAAAATGGTCAAAATACATGACAGCATATTGTTAGTTAGCTTTTGATTTTCATTTTATCTCCATCAAATCAATAGCTGAACCACATTTCCACCAATCAGCAGCTGAACCACATTTCCACCACTCACTGAACAGCTGAACCACATTTCCACCACTCAACAGCTGAACTACATTTCAACCAATCAACAGTTAAACCACATTCCCACCAATCGGCAGCATAACCACATTTCCACCAATCAACAGCTGAACCACATTTCCACCACTCAACAGCAAGATTTCTACACACTTCTAAGCAGGATTCCAGAAGTTCATACCTGCCTAAGAAGTTTAGGAGTAAGCCAGAATCGAAAATCCTGTATCCATACTATCGGAGCCGTTGCATTTGATTGATATTCCTCCTCGACAGCCTCCATCACTGCTTCTGCGAATATTTTATTCACTTCTCTTGAAGCCTAATATAATATAATTCACACAAACTTCAACTTTCACTGCATGTGATTGGACTTGTCACGGAACTAAAGTTTAACTTAATGAGCCTGTATCGAATTGAAAGCTTAGAGACTTGTGTATTTTTTGAACTTTAGCATACTTCTATTTATCTTTGACCTGACGATGATGTCAGGAGGACACCGAAACGTTGTCTAACCTAATAACGATTCTTCCCGTAATTTTTATCGTAGCTAGAATTGAAAGCTGTCCATATAAGACCCCCTTAGTCCCCAATGACCTTGTTACGGAGGCAGTCCTAAAGATCAAATATCTTGTCGTTCATTGTGGTTTTAAACTTTTCAAATACCAGGTTACAAAGCCAAGTTCAACTGAGATGGGATCTCGAACGTTTGAAATATATGACTGCTACAATAATGGCAATTTTTCATTAAGTTTTCGAGATTCGCAAATATATAGCAGAAAGATTACCACAAATGGACTATGTAATCTTCCCAAATTTGAACTTAGAGTTTTAGAGCGTGCGAACGAAAATCATGTTCAAGCGAAAGTTTAATATCAGCATTTGTCAGTGGACAGGAAAAAAGATTTGAAGCACTCACCTTCCAGGCGTCGTCTTCATTCGGGAGATGTTCGATTTTCTCGTCCATTTGAACGTAGACTGGCCAAAATTGAGCATTTTTTAAGTTGTTGGAAAGTAAACCAATTCTGATTGGAATACGGACCAACTGGACCTGAAACCATATGATAAAAACTCCCCGTGAAACAACGAACGTGAGACACTTCTCAGTGTGCGGTATACTAGAGGAACTATGGATGTTAATAACAAGTTTTATCAGTGCATTATACAAAGAAAAAGCTCACAGAAAAATTAAGGTTTTTAGCACCAAAAGTAGCGCCGTTCTTGTCCCAGGAATCCTCGGTCTAAATGAAACGTCCTCGGTGAAAAAGTTTAGAGAATACTCTCACATTTCGCGACACCGCTGACCGTCTTTTTTATTATTACTCGGGCTACCTACAAGGTAGGCCGAGTCTAAGTTTCGGTTTTCTATCTATCAATCTATCTATCTATAATCGCATGTCACGATTTCACATGACGTAATGCATCATCCACAGGTAGCCCGAGTGAACGCCCCTTAGGCGTTTAGTTTGATATATTATGTGTTGGAATAAAGTTTTTGTTTTACCTTATCGTCAATCTCTTTGACTCTCCTTGCACATTCGTCGAATGCGTCGTCATCGACCGACCCATCGCCGATAAGTGCGCAAAAATGTTTAGTTCCAGGATAGATCTCTCGGAGTAATTTAACTCCTGTTTGTTGACCGGAAGCATCTCTATTAATACAAATAATAAAAACATAAGTTTAGCATTGGACTTCCATGATTATTTATTTGAAACAGAACAATAGATTCGATATAAGTCTAGACTGGAGTAGTAAACAATACAGTCGATTTACAGGCGTCGCTAGGGGAGATTCGTTGGTTCGAACGAACCCCCCCCCCTCCTTTCTCTCTCTCTCCACTATCTTCACTAGAAAACGAACCCCCCATTTCAAGGTCCTAGCGACGGGCCTGATTTATGAATAGAAAACTCCGGCCTCGACCTGGAGCTATTGTTCTGCAGTCATTCAAGTAAACTAGAATAAATTGTGTGGTTATCTCGGATCAGTTATTAGTGAAAATCATCATGCATATCACAGGGCAAGAACTAGTAACAATATTGGGGATAATGAGCACATTAGTAGACGTTTCAGGCTCAACGGCCTCTTAACTTGTGTCACGCAAGGAAATACCTGCAAAACTCACAAATAGCAAGACCCTTTGCCAAAATGGCGACCGAAATTCAGTAGTCTCGATCAGTTAGGATTCACCCCACCCCACCCCCCGTAATTTGCACACTCCTATTGCTGTTTCTCGTCAGAGGGTGCACAAAGATTAAGTTTAAACTAAAAATTAAAATTTTTTTGGAGAAAAACCTTGGCGACTGAAAATCGGAGTTGTTCGACTAATTGGCGTCGGTAGACAAAAATTTGTATAGCGACTCGAATATCACAATATAAAATAATGCTTAGCCCCATGCAGTTTTGTATTGATGATAGATAGATGATAAAGACACAAGAGAACTTTTTCTTGAGCCCAGGGCCAGTGGTTCGCTTTGAGAAAGAATGATTCAAAGGAATTGAGTACTCAACTTAATTCATTATTTATTTATTTATCATAATTTAAAATCTATAAAAATATAACACATTAGATTATATAAATATGATAATAACGTATGCGTGCATAACCAGGGCTTATGGAACAAAGCAAAGCATCAACATTTGGAAAATCACTCTGGCACTGATGTTCAAAGAGTGGCCTCCGAAAATATTGACCGCGACATGATCACGTCGGGTCATCCTTCAGTAAACAAGTCCAAAGTTTAATTTGAACTTTTCTTATGATTAGTTCAACGCTTAACCCTGACGAACGTTACCTTCTTTCCATTTTGAGTTCTTGTGTTACTTTGTCTCGATGAAACAAGTATGGTGCCTCATCTGTGATGATCAACAGCTGTGGTGGACATCTCTCTCTTTCTCTACTCTCCATATTTCCTAATGGAATAATGAAACAAGAATATATCATGTATACACCGACGCTCCATCAATACAAAAGATTGGAACATATATTTTCACGATTCCAACCGATATGCAGAAGACTTCCTACCATTAATTCATCTCTCCTACCATTCATCTCTCACACCCATGGCAGTATAGAGGATAAGTTTCTCGCTCAGGGTTGGCCTGCGATTACACAGTGAGTTTTGCTTTTAGTTTTTAAGCACGCAATTGATATATAATTTATTTATTTTTTATATTAAATTGCTCAGTTAGTAATTGCCGTAAGCACCTGACTCACTCAGTAGTCATAAACTCACCTCCAATGCCTAGCTTAGCTGATATGATGAACTTGATGCCTGGACATATAGTACCCAAATGCGACGTAATTGGCAGATGAGAATCTTAAAGATCCACTGGTGCTTGATGCAGCACAGCCATAAGAAGAGTGAGTGGTTACAAAAGGAGTCGCATGAGTCACATAATTCAATTTTGAACTTTGGTCTTTCCTACTTGGGCGGCGCCGCCGCAACCGGGTTGCATGAACAATGTGATGGCGGACAAAAGCACACAGAGTACGTCGTCCAGATGCTAAGAAATCATACTCAAAAACAAATCCTGAAAAAATATTCCAAACGCCTTCAGTTGAAACCACAAACGTCGATGTACATGAAAATTTGGGAATTTCTTCGTGTACTGCAAGGACACATGTACAGTCTACGTAATTCACTAGAATACACACAAAATTCGATAGTTTCCAGTACACCAAGGAGGAGCCGAAAATTTGGATACCAAACTCAGTCAAGCGGCCTTCCTTTCACAGCTGACTAGACAAATAAATGAGGTTGAAGGATAAGCATACCTTGGTTATATTAATATTAATTGATAAAAATGACTGCAGTCGTTGAATTAGACTGAGGAAAATCGGGCAGCAGACGTTTTTGCTATAGCGACTTTTCTGCGACCGATTTTCGGAAATTTCGTGCTGTTGGAACAAAAGATGTACGAATTCTGTTTTGATTTTGTCATTTAGAAATAATAGTAATATTGGTAATATTAATATTTATTTATATATATTGGTAATATTAATATATATTGAGAATGTATTGGTAATGATAATTAGACCGTTATAAATGTTGCATTGTTTGTATCAGAAACGCTGATTCTAAAGAACAAATTCGCCCATCCTTTGTTCCAACAGCAAAAGATTTTGACAATGAAAATGTCGATAATGTTCGCTATCACAGAAACTTATAATTCAAAAATAATACCGGGTATGAAGAAGAGACGGCGCTAGCATACATCATTGTAATGCAAATAAAACCACTCGCACCAGAAGCTCCTGCAAGATATCCATAAATCCATAATGAAAGCCATCGTCACGCAAGGTGTTCGTATTCGAAATGACGACCCGACAGATCATTTTTAAATCAAACACATGTTTAACTCGTGGATATTGAGACATGTAAGTGACATAGTGAAGTGATCACAACCTTTGCAATAGATATAGACTACTACGCTTTACCGCTTTAGTAGACTGTAATTGGTTTGTTTTCTTTTTTGTTTATTTGACTATTACACCTTTAATTAAGCAAGCAATTCCCATTTTATGAGTGAACTGTCTTCACATTCAGTTGTATCAGTTTAATCCTCAGTATCAGTAAATAAAAGATCTATTCAGCGAAGTGATGTTTTAAGGTGTTGATCCTAAAAGGCTGACAGATCTTTAGCACCCACTCATCAAAGGCGGATTCAGGGGGGGTTAAAGTCCCCCCTCTTGAGCAGAAAAAATACAAAACAAAAAGGCGAATTTCTTGCTCAAAACAGCTCAAATTTACAGTAAATCGAATGAAAGCAGCCATCTTGCTTTTGGCCAAAAAAGGACTGGAAATATGTAGGGGAGGGGAGGGTGATTTGCCACCACAGGAAGCCCGCGAAAGAACGAAAAGAAAATGTATTAGCCCCCCTCTAAAATTTTGGCTGGATCCGCCCTTGCTCATTGCCATTTTCTTTCTACAAAGATCTTTATGCTCAAAGTTAAGTTAGTGACGTCACAACTCAGACAAACAAACCGAATTTGTCATCTCCATGACTACGATTTCTGTCGTTTAGTTTGTAATGACAAGCCAATGATTTAATTGAAAAATAATAAGATAATGGCTAAAATTAATTGTATGTTTCTCAGTACTTTTTTCAGTATAATATTACACTTGTCTGAGTCATGTGAGTGGGCTATTTTTAGAATAGCCGCGCAGTCCTATTAATGGAAGTAACACTATATAGTGCCACTCCCTAGATCATTAGAGTCGTTTTCGTATGAGTGGGAGACAACTACGATACTTTTTGCCCATTTTGCAGCCGTATCGTAAACTTATCGTAATTCTCGATTCTGATTTGTTGTTAATTTTTACTTCCTCTCTGTGATTGGATGATGTGTCGCTAAAACAATTCTTCGTAGGCAGCGCCGTATCGTAAGTATGACCTCTGATTGGATGAACTAGCGGGCCGACTTGCCGTATCTTACTTTAACCGTATTGGAAGTCTAAACGTACTGGATACAGTTGTATTTATTGCTTGTATTTTAAATATCATATTATAATTAACTTAATTTTTGAATTAACTCTTATCATGTCGTTATTTATTATGGAATTGTAAAAAACACTGTATTTCTTGTTTTATAAGGTGTTTTATAATAAAGTTATTATTATTGTTATTATTGTTAAATTAAAGGGACATAGCCAACCATCATGCTTCGCGGTCGTAAATCGATTTTCTCACATACAGAAAATAAGCCATCTTGAATGATCGTCAACCGAATCCATTTCCATCTGCTACAATCTTAGACAAAATAGTAATATTTTGGATCGTGAGTATTATAAGATCATTGCATTGTAAGTTTTTGGTTGTATTTTTCAAAACCAACGAGTTTTGAAAATATAAATAAATCGTAAAGCATGATGGTTGGCTATGTCCCTTTTACGCTCTATTGTTGATCGATCCAATAAAACGAAACTTCATATCCCGATAGTATGTAACCAAACTAAGGCTTTGGCAAGTACATCCGGGAATGTTTGTGCAGTGGCTGTATCTCTGCCCTCTTCGCTTCTCGCTCTAGCCTTCGCTTGTCCAGTGGCACAGGAATCCCAACGGACACCCACTCGATCACGGAATTGGGACTGTTCGCAGTCTATACTTTTTTTCTTCATCATTTCTTTCGTCCTAGTCCTTCACGATGATATTTAATACTGTAAAAAGACATATAGACCCCCTCGATGAGTTCCTGCTCTTGGGATTAATATGTGTTGAAATAGTTTTAAAGAAAAAAAAAGATAATCGACATTTAACGGAAGCAAAAATTACACCACCGAAAGGGATTACAAAAAAAATACAACTCATAAGATAATAGTTCTTTGCAGACCTTATCCGGCACTAATGGCCAGCTGGTGAATCATTCAACAATACCACATAGAAATTTAAGAATAAATGACAAACAAACGCTTCGATTTTTCGTATTTCCGGCGTCTTTTCAGAACTCTTTTCATGCGCTACAGAGATTAACTTTGGTCTGAAAAATTGTTGTTTTTTACTCATAGTCATGGCCATATAACTTCAGGACCTGAAGACTTTAGGATGAAGATTTTTGAGAAGTGAAAAAATGTAGAGTTAAAACCCTTCGGCACGTTATAAGTCAAAATTTTAGCTTTCATGGTAATAAAGATCATGGTCACGTGACATTCTTATCTCACAAATTTTCATCCTAAAGTCTTCAGGTCCTGAAGTTATGTGGCCATGACAATTTTGATAGGCCGGTTTGAGTAAAAAAACGACACGTACCGCAAGAAAAATAAAATAATTTTAGCCATGAGAGTTCCTTGCTAAATTTGAGGGTTTTGCCTTCTTGAAGTTCAAAATAGTGTCTCAATGAAATTTGTCATTTTATTCAGCGGTTTTTGTGTGAAGTGCACATCGTGGGCTCAAAATTGAGCGTTCCAAAGTGTAGGCAGTCGAAAGGTAGTCCCTTTAAAATGTCGTTTATCGTCTCCATTCGAGGAAGCACGCAAGACTGTCTCTAAATTAATATTTGTCTAATTGTTTTAGTCGTGGTACATTTCCGATCTTGTTTTAAATTCCGCGACGCCATTAACGGAAACTGAGTTCTTATGCCTTTTAAACCCTTCTAAAAATTCATCTGATAATGTTTCCTCTGAAAATTTTCTATGGGAATGTAACGGTACTTCAACAGACGAAAACCAAAAAAAAAAGGAATTTTTTTCTGGTATTTCCTTTTTACTTCTCTGTTCCATTTTATTAACAGGAATCGGTTTCCCAGAGTGCTTTGCGTGCTTTGATGCGCATTGCCTATTGAACAAACGTTAAACGTTGAGTTATACATGGAGTTGGTTGTCGTTGTTACTGCATGGAGAAAGTTTACGGAAATGGTTAGTGCAGATCGACATAACTTCTAAAAGATTCGATTAGTTAGTTTGTATTTTCTGACATTCACTTCTATAGAATGCAATTGATTGATGGCCAGGATCGGACAGGATGCAATTGTGAGGATATGTATACTGCAGAAAAAAGTGTTTTGATGTGGTTTTATCTTATTTTCAATTTTTATCTCAAATTATGTAATTATTCCTCTTAGGCCTTAATTACAACAGAATCAACAAACTCAACTAACACAATTATCGTGACGCGGCCAAATGTCGGGTCGACTTTTGGGGGGGGAATGGCGGTTTTAGGACTGATTAATTGCGCACATTCACCGATTATAGAACCCTGGATACAACACCTGAATCCATTAATCACTAGGCATAATTTCAGTTTTAAAGGATTTTGTACCAGATGACACTATATTAGTGAATGACTGAAGCCGTTCAGCAAAGTGCATGGCCGTACAGGCTCTGGTTCCAGTACTTCAAGGATCTTATTTGGCTACTCTTTAATCTCCTTTCCAACTTGTTTTTTTTACAAGTTTTGATATCGAACAGCTAAAGGTAAGTTGAAACGTCACGTAAGGAACAAGAAATAATGCTCCGAGGTTACTGGAAATGTTCATTTGAAATGATCTTGATATGCGGTTGTCTTCCAAAACAATACATATGTAGGCTTTAAACCTTAAAAAAAAACCCTGATCAATGTCGGTCACGCCTATATCTCAGATCGATTTGTGAATGTGGCGTTTAGGTCATATCCATATGGTTCGTAAATGCATACTTTGAATTAGTAGAAGCAGAGTATAATAAAGTAGAATTTCTTATCGAATTTACAAACGTATACAAGATGCCGAGAGTAGCGTTAAATATCGATTGTGATTCGAGAAAGACAAAGTGCTCCGGTCCACATTCTGGGCCTATTTATGAATCCGGTGAATACCGACCGACACCAGAAATCAAACCCAAGACCCCTGAGGCACAGGGAATTATTTAAGGAGGCAACTCAAGAACAAAAACTACATTGTGCCAAAACGATATCTTTCCCATGGAAACACGAAATGAAAAGTAGAATTCTTCTCAATAACACAAACATGACGAAATATCATAGTATGGTCTGAGCAAGTCGCACTAAAAGGATCCAGTATGTACTTTCATGCATGCAGCAGGTTGCAATACACCTCTAGAAACAGTCAAAGTATTGATTGAATGCGACTCTTTTTATACACACTGACTTTCGCATTATTTCTGAAGCTGGACTAGTTTGTTATTTATTTAATTGCAATCGGACGTCTGAACATTTACTTAAGCTGACTATGAATACCTAAACAAGTCGCATGATTCCATCATACCTTCACCGTATCTCGGCAACCCAAAATACGCGCTGACCCTGCTAATAATTACTGTAACAATTCTCGCTATAGTAAAGTTTGAACCAATAATTTTGGTGTTGCTTTGATGCTCATAAAATTGTTGCTATATGGTGAAACATCCTGAAACTTGGTCAGGAAGCTTTTACGATGTTGTTCTTTCATGTGATGGTGCATTTGTTTCTAAAACCATAATTGAATTAGATTTCAAACTAGTACCCAGTCCCTTGCTCGTTTTGCAATAGGCCAATTGTCTATAATACTGTATTCAGAATTTAATTCTCGTTATAGGATGTATGTGTCATCTCTGATATTTTTTTCTGAAAGCCCTAGTGATAAGCAGATTGTGTATATATAATGAGACTTTTTGACATGTTTTGTAACGAATCAGTGGTCTCAACTAGGGAATGGATAAATATTCAAAATTCTCAACATTTTTGGAAACGAGTACATATACATAATATTAGATACAGGTATGTCTATATGTATCCACTTATTTCAAAAAAGGTCGTCAGTCGTCGGCGATCTGAAATCTGAAATCTGGAATCTGAAATCCGAGACTCAAAGTAATTGAAGGCTGTAGGCTGTATATCTTAATTTTATGTGTTTCATCGGTTGTTCACAACAATTAAATGTCTAAATATTCCATGACTTTTGAGGGTCTTTGCGGAGCAATGTTTGATCTGACGACTATTGTTTCAGATTCCAGGCTTCAGAACGCCGACCGACATTGTTTTTTGAAATAGGTGTATATCCGTTTAGAAAACAAACGGTAAAACAAAATAAGAAACAACAAACTCCATCAGATATAATTTTAGAATTTCCGACTGACCAAGCGTGGAATCGGAATTTCAATCACATAACGCAAAGAAAATAACTTGGAAAATTGACGTGTGGTCGCTTCAAGTTTAACAATTTTACAAAGAATTTTAGTCCCATTTTGCAAAGATAAGGAACCTGGAAAATTGACTTGACTGTCCTTTTTTCGGTATATATCGATCGTTAAACCTGAAGTGAACACACGTCAGTTTTCCAGGTGTCTCATCTTTGCGTGATGGGATTGAAATTCTCGGCAATGTAGCAACTTTTCCGAGTCCGCAATCGAAGGTGTCTGTAGAATAAAAAGGTTGTCGTGAACGCCAAAGGCGGGAAACTGAGAGGTAATGCGATAGGCAATAGGTCATTTCAATACGGAAAGGAACTATGGGTATACAACTAAATACAAATAATCCAGGCCTTTAAAATGGGTTAGTAGACTACAAACAACATCAAACATCTAAACACTTACCTCCGTGTTTGTTCTTGACGAAAATAAGAAACAGAAACCGCTATCGCCTATCACCTCATGATCAGTTTTGAATAGTATACAATATAATGGGTGTTTACATTTGACCAAGAAATCTAGTATTTCGGTTGGAATAAAAAAAATGGACAGTCACTTTGTTGGAACTTCCAACCGAAAACAGTGGACAACCTTTCGAACCTGTCCAGCCATTTGGGTTGGTACCAACCAACTATAGAATTGTCTGAAACATTTGAGAATTTCTCGGAATTTCTTAATTCCCAATGAGTTTCTAATTCTCGGTATGAAATACAAATGGAACAGGCACTTTTCCGCTCTGTCGGTTGGAACTGTTTCATTAGAATCGTTTTTCTCTCGATTTCAACTGGCTTTCGTGGGCAAATGGTAAGCACCCCTTTAAATCATATCTATATATATCAAGTTTATCTAACTCGTCAAGCGCTTACTCCACTCGAGTTAAGTTGATCAATCTGTCAAATTCATAGTCAATTTGAGTTTGTAAAAAAATCACAGATTGGCGAATGAATTACTAATAGAATAAACGAAAGGAAGACTGTAAGTAATGTATTCCGTTGGACACCGGCTCATAAGTTGAGCCAAGTTGATCAGAGGTAAGTCAATATTTTATCAAGTTGATCAACCGCGTCAAGCGCTTTGCACTGCTTGTCTTTCAAAACGTCAATGAGTCTTAAATCAAATCAAAGATTGTGTCCAAATGTATAACTTTGCTGCTTGAATCATATGACATTTGACTGCAATGCCTCGTTGTCTAGAGATCAGGTAGAATCGATCAAGACCGCTAGAAACTGTGGTTAAATATATTTCAATGGTTTCAGTTGCTTCCTCAAAAGAAATTCATCAACTGAGGTCGCTTGGTCAATTAACTATGCCGCTTGAATATATCTATGATTGCGTCATTCTATTCAATATCATTTATTTATCAACATTCATTTTTTAATTTACTTATTATTATAACTGAATTACTTATTATTACTCGGGCTACCTGCAAGGTAGCTCGAGTCTAGGTTTCGGTTTTCTATCTATCAGTCTACGATTTCACATGACGTTAAGCATGACCCACAGGTAGATCGAGTGAACGCTCGTTGTGCGTCTAGTTTATTTTGAAATAAGTTTTGGCTTTCACATACGTCATCAACAGCGTTACAATTTGGCATTATGATAAAATGAATGATTAATAAATAAATGATAAGTAAATAAATAGATAATAATGAATAAATAGTACTAATAAATAATATATAAAATATAAACAAATAATAAATAAATAAATAATCGTGCAGAGCGTTCAAAACTACATATACTGGAAAATAAATACTGCTGGTACTGCTCATAAATTGTTGAGTGTTCGATGATACTTGTAAGCAGTATTAGCACAATACTGCAGTTTCTAATTCCCAGTGAATGACCGCTGCAATTGCACAGCAGACGCACTTTTTACAGGGTTAGCCTCACTTGCATGTAATATATAAGAATAGTTCGTGGAAATTCAAAGTAAATAAATTCATTGTAATAAAATTCAAAGTATTTGTCATAATCATGAGTATAATAACTCAATTTTTCTCTTCTCGACGAAAATCAAAGACGCTCAAAAGTCGTGGAATATTTAGACTTATTATATGGCTTGTAAATTTCCTGCATTTTGATTGGCTGGCGCGCAGTCTGTCCAGAGCCGTATTGGACCGTTACCAA
>OCZR010109741.1:0-16849 GCA_900234385.1 Anemonia viridis | reverse complement strand
AACTATCTCAAGGGGTAAGTCACTCATTTGAGTGATGATTTTATTTCTGTGTTTAGATAAAGATATTCATTCATTCATTCATTCAAACAGACCGACAGAGATGGATTTCTTAGGCTGGGTTTGTGCCGTATCAATCAACTTTTCTGACATTCAAAAAGCTCTATGTTTTGGCATTTTGTTTACATGGAACTGTGATGACTGAACAAATTCAAATGCTTAGTCAAACTTTTGTACAGTTAAATTTTTGCTTACGACTGTTACCATGGAAACTCGGCCTTAGTTTGAGGGTTTATCTCTGGATGCATACATACTATCACTAACTTACCCTATCATATATTTAAGTAAATATAAAAATGATGAACTTGAACATCACTGACATTCAATACCTTGAACCATTGTTAAAAGAGTAAGAAAAATATGTTTTATTTCTTATCATTCTTTTTTACTTTCTCACTTGGAAATTCCATTTAAATTTGAATTTTTTTGAAAATAGTGGCATTATTTTCTCCTTATTCTTTTCTTCAATTTTTTCTAGAAACTGCATTCGTTTTTCAAAATTTTGGTTGCCTAGCAACCAAGGACATCAGTCTGTTTCTAGTTAGGAAAGTGACGAAAGAACCCTTAGTTAAAAAACAGAGGAAACTACAAGTACATAAATTTCAACTTGGACATCTCGTTTTCTGAATGCCTTAGGGGCATATTTTTATTCTTAGCTTACTATAAAACTTAGGTGTCATAAAAACTATTATTGCCCTTTGATCATGAGGTTTTTGCATTCATTTAACATCACATACTAAATTTTCTACAGATTTTATGCATAGAAATAATGTTAGCTTGATGTTTTGGCTACACAATTGCCTGTGTTGATTAGAATATTTTCCAATGAAACTTGTTTGATTATGGAAAAAAAATATTATAAACTGTTAGTATTGTATTTGAAATTCCTAACTTAAAGTATTGTATTTTGTTGTTCCTTTTAGCGTCCTTCGCAAGCAAGGCCTTAGCAATTATCCAGGACTGAAGGACACCTTAGATGAAATGTACACCAGGGGTATTGATTCTCCATATCTCATGGCAACCTTGATTGATATTTATGAGGAGGAACTAGAAAACAAGAAGGCTGAACCAAGGACTCTTGATAAGGCAGTTGAGGTAAATAAAGAAAATTTATTGTCAAAATTTTCAGATAAAAATCAAATGAGTTGATAATTTATCGGTGGCATTTTTTTCAAAATTTGTTTTTCATTTGCTGAATCCCATTAGAATTACTTGTTGTTTCTCTCCAGTCACTTTGAGTGCTTTTCTATGGATTCTCTGTTTTTCCTCCCTCCAAAAATCAACTTCTAAATTCCAATTTGGAATTATCCATTGCTAAATCTATTCTTTACATCCTTTTGTTTTGTGAAGAGGGAAGAAAAAAGAGAACTAGGAGGAACAAGAGTGCCCTTTACGGCACATTAATTGCATACCTAAGATACTTGCTCATGAGCCATTATCTGTAGATAGTTCTCTACTGTGCTTTAAGGGTTTTCTCCAGATTCTCTAGCCCGGGGGGGGGTTAAAAATTGGATAGGGATACTCGCCAGACGGTTTCAAAAATGACCCTAAAAGATGCGCATAAAATACCTGTTATCCTGATTTCAGACCCTAAAAGATCCGTCGAGCATCCCTACCCATTTTTCAAGGGAGTCCCCACCCCCCAGGTTCTCTAGTTCCTCTCTTCACAAAAATCTACATCAAATTATGTACAACTCATTCAGGCATTGAACACTTTATCCATGAGCCTCAGGGCTCAGGTTATTCATCAATATTTTTCTTCTTTTCCTGTAATGTTCCACTCAAAAATAAAATATGTGATTAATTTTTTTTAATATTCAGCTGTGTCAGAAGTTGTCAACAGATGTGGACTACATAAGAAGAGAATATTGGAATTATGTATGCAGGGATTTACAGAATCGATTTGGTTAAAAGACTGCCAAGTTCTGAAATATTTAATAATTAGTTCTGCTATTGTTTTGTAAAGGAAGGTAGGGCAAAAAGTGAGTTTATTGTAATTTAACAGCTTTAGATAATTGACAATTTATCATCCCTACTGGAGGAAGAATATTTTAAATTCTTTGGGAATTTAATAGTTTGGGGATGGGAATATCTTGTGGTGGAACTTGCGGAGAGATTTTTTGCTGCAAAACCGATGCAGTTTTCTTTGGTTTATTGTTTTTCTATTTTAGACCAAGTGTCATTTCCACAAAGATGGAATTCACATGTTTTTCAAGTCCTGAAACAATGTCCTCTGTGCTGATCTTAGTCAGGGCACAGCTAGATCAAACCCTGAAACAATGGCTGATCTAAGTTAGGTCAAGGCTAATCCACAGATCGAACCCTAAACTTCTGGGCTGATCTAAGACAGGACACAGCTTAACCACATTGTATATATTATTAACAAAGAAATGATACTCAAAGGAATGACATAACCTGAAATGGAAAAACAGTGCATAAGGTCTATGCTCTTTTATCTTGCTGGCAGCCAAAAGTGCTGAAAATATAAGATGGTATCTTTTAAATTGTGACCATTAAAATGTGCAAAACTATTAAGAGTTTGTAACATGTTAAATAATTATGAAGATTTTTTTCTGTTTTGTCCCATTAAACAAGAAAACAGTGTCCTGTTTTTTTTTAGCTTGAGGCCATAAACTACTTCACAGATTTTCAAATTCTTCAAATCTCAAGTTATCTAATTCTATATTATTCAAACAGCTAGTATTTGTTTATTTTACCTCTCAAAAAACTCATTCACATAAATTATAATGGTTTGGAAAAGAGTAATAATATGAAAATTAGGAATGTGGATTAATGACAGTGACAGTTTGCAAATATAAGGTGTAAGCCCGGTGTAAGTCGTCACCCTTCACGTACTAGATTTATTTCTCTTAGTCGTCATTATAATCATCGTTTCTCTAATCTTTGACAATGTAAGCTATTCATGAAGCATCCAATGTATAAAACCAATAAACCTACAACTATTCAATATCCCTTGGTCTTTTTAAACCTGATAAGTCCTGGACAGAAACCTTATCATTGCCTAGCAACAGCTATACCATGGAGACCAAAATAAAGCACTTTCCTTTTCACAATCAATGCTGCATTTTTGTTTTGATTTCTGCTTAAATGTGAGTCAGCAGAATTAATATTTATTATGCAATTTGTGGAAGAATGGAAATAATATAGGTGATTATTTCATGTTGTTGGCGGGATATGGTATTTACAGATGATTGAATGCAGTAAAAGTTAGTTCTTGTTCAGTTGGTTAATTATGTGTGTTTTTAATTCTTTCTTATCTGGTGTCAAGCATATATTGACGGATCAAGGGGGAATATTTCGTCTACCGTCAAGACACGGATTAAAGTCAAACATCCAGAGATCGTGAGAACAAAAGTAATTGCTTTAAATTTAGAAAATCGAAACAGCGTGACAAACTCTACGTCTGCCGCGAAATTTTCCTCGCTTGGACAGAAGCCAATGTAGCGTTGAATAATTTTAAGGGGCTGTTTATTCAGCTAGAAATCGTATGTAAATAACAACGGAAGCATCCAAAATAACTTAAGGAAAAAATATATCAACCGCCCTAATTGTTCATGTGTGTTCATCAGAGGTTAATGCATTTTCCACTGTGACGACGTGGGCTGTTGAATTTCTTTCATCTTGGTTATCAACATCATCGAAAACGTCATTCAGCTTAAGTTATTAGTCGTAATTGGATCTTGAAATTATCTTTTATTTCCGAGTGCGAGTATGAAAAATATTAATTTTTCTAAAATCAAGGATTGGTTTGCCATGAAATTTTTAAGAAAGCCTGTAAAATGCTCCATCGAGGTATCTGGTTGCAATTTCGCAATTTCAAGCTGGGCTAATTCTAATGCAAACATATCACGATCACCAAGTTTAGTTCTTGTTTACTACGAATCAAAAAGGTCTACAATTTGACGTAACCTTTCAAAATTATAAGACCTTTTATTTACACCTATAATCCGTTGTCTTTCTCTGAAACACCCCCAAGACGATTTGTTTTACTGCTTTTGAAAGTCAAAAGATGGCTTAGTTCTGCATCTTAGACGTTTGTATAATGAATGAGAAAAATAATACAACACGGAATCAATTTTTTGTTGTGTTGTAGTGTGTTAAAGCGAAACTCAATCAAAAAATATCCCGCAGCGACTTTACTGGGTGTTTCTGCTGTTGTCATGGACACCTAGAGGGAACAAGGGGTAATTTAAAAAATTCATAATATATCAAATATTGCTATTATTTGACTTTCCTGACATAGCCTCGGGCATAGGGCATCATGCGTCGTATACTGGGAATAAAAGAGGCTTTTCGTAGATTATTCTTTGACATGTTATTCACTACATTAGTTTTGCTGTAAAAATAGACGAATATCAGTCATTGGGAATCTGTATGATTGTACATAGATCCTGTAATTTGAATTAAATAATATTTTTTTCCGGATAACGACATTCCAGACGAGCCGTTGGCTACCACAGCCCATTGTAATGAGGGAACATAAGCTTCCGGAATAAATGGAAATGTATCGAGCTGTAAGATAACAAGATTATGAGAGATTTTTGAATTGCTAGTCATTGTTAAAAGAATGCTAAATGTAGTGTTCAATGTGATGGTCGTTGATCGGTAAAAATGTCACTACATTCGCTTAGGGGGGTAGAAATATTGTCTGCATTCATTAAGTGATTTTCAATTAAAGTTGAGAGTATTTTTTCTCGTTTTCAGAATCCAACGAGGTCTGTACATTTTTTTGATCGTTTCTCTGTAAGTGTTTTATTTTGCCAGTTGTTTTGGTGATTTAATTACATTGTGCCTTCCGCCATTCTTGGTCGTGACGTTTTCTTCTCATTAATATGCCTTACTGGAGGCTCAAGGCCAGTATAAAACTACCTCAGAGTAAAACTGCAATTATGTACTTGAAAAGCCTTCCGACTTGCCTTAAAAATGGCTCCTCTTAATGGAAGCTTCACTGGAGTTGTCTAAAATTATTCTTGCGATGATGAAATCATTATATTCAAGCTATAAATAGTGTCAAGCCAGACTGTTGAAAAGCAAGCCATGCATGTAAAATATGCTTTCCAACCTCGTGGGCCCAGCTCACGAGCCAAAGTTTTGACAGAACCGAAAGAAAAATTAATTTAACGTATCGAAACTTCCAATTTTCGTTTCAAGAGATTGAATTTGCTATTGTATTTTGATGAAGCTTTATAGTTTTCGCGCTCAAAATGGATATATTAAATTACACGTGCAAAGCACGTTTTTGTTTGTCACCTATTGTGTGAAGTTTGTCACAAAATGGCGGGAAACCTGGTTCTTTGTTGCCTTTAGAACAAAGACCTCTCTTCGCTTTGAGACCTTGAAATTATATACATAACTCGATAAAGAAAATAAACTAACCACATTTCTCAGCATGTCTTTTATCAAGTCTTCTTTATTGTCACACTCACCCGATAATTCCAAGCTGAGCTAAGATCTGATTTCCGTGACATAAAATATATACCCTTTCCGGGGAAAAACGTTCGCCACCTTTGAAAGAAAATACCTTTTCTACGATATACAATCGAATGGTTTTCCGTTAAATGTTGTGTTTGAAATGAAATTGGCTGCGTTCCAATGAAAAAATATGAAACCCTATTGATAGTCAAGAAATTTAGGTACACATTGTACATAAATACACAACTAACAGAGGTGCAATTATCGTGCTATTTACATCACAATAAGCATGTCTTTTCCTTTGGCAATAGATCGCCGCACCTCGCGGCTTCTAGCCTCGTTATTGGCCGATGTTTGATATCCTGTTTGGTTTTAAGATAAAGAATGGTTCTCTTGTGTTCTAACTTTGACAAGCCTTCAATCGCTTGAGTTACTTTAATTATTAGCAGAGACCATTTGCAAAGCATGCTTTGTTTCTCTTATTCTTTTGTTCGTCGCACGTTTCTGTGCTTTGTTGTAGTTTTTTCATTGATTTCAACTTAAAAACGCGCCAAATACATCCAGCACTTATATCTTAAAGTTGAGGTTCACAAATTAAATCCGTTATTAGGCCTTTATTTCTTCTTGATGCGACAATCAAATTTATTCGTTTGCTACTGCAGCTGGCTCGCTTGACGTCAAGCAGTCGAGCGAAAGTAGCCGTGATTTAGCTTTGTTCTTGTTGCTGTTTTCTGCTTCTCTTTCGTTAATTTTCTCGCCTGCGATCCATGCTGTGACTTCTTGAGAGATGGAGCTATCTAGATGCAAACATAACTAGTTTCCTAGGTGAATATCAAAGTTAATTCTCTCCCCCAAAGAAAATACGTACGCTTGTTTACATTAACTAAGCGCTTGTAACTCTTGATCCACGCTCCGCCAAGCCAGTTCCAGAATCATGCTTCAAAATTTCTTTGAATAACAATTCCTAATGACTTTGATGAGCTTTATTACCTCAAACGACATTAAAAATCAACTATTTATGGGTTGTTAGTCCACTGCTCATGGAAGATTTTCGCTCTAATAATTTCTTCACGACTGAGGAATTCGTCAAGTTTGACAGCCGTGAAAAAATTCTTGAGTGCGAAAAGTTGGGGATCGCAAGTCAAAATACAACTGAGTAGAAATGTCAAACCATGCTTTAATTCCTTCCATTTTACGATAAAACCGTACAAATTGTTTGCTTGTTATTCGCAATTATATATAAATAAAGCCTTTACATGCTTTTGAAACTCCTTACTTGGAATATAGAAGGAAATATAATCAGTTAATAATATTAAAAACTCTTAGAAATATTAAACCTTAACTTTATAATTTGGAACTTAACAGCAACTGCTGTTTAAAGATTAATAATAAATTTCATTGAAAAAAATCTTTATTCTACTAGATCTGTCCAGTGAACTACTTTCAAAGTAGTGTAAATTTCAAATCTATTCTCATTTCTTTTTTACAAACGCTTTCGAAAAGAATTACCCTGAACTAAGAGCAGGGTTTAAAAACATTCTTAAAATCATTTTTTGTCATTTTGGGCGAAAATTCGCAATCAACCTTTTGATATTTAAAATACTTTACACTTTAAGGGGTGAAAATTCAATATCGTCTGAATATTTAAGCTATAATTCAAAAATTTTACAATGGCACATATTTTTTGATAAATTAATACTCTATATAAGGAGCACAAGATTCAATTCATATTTTGAAAAACCTAAACGCTTTTGTCACGCGAAAGATCGTCTGAATACAGTATTTTTTAAGGATACTTCTTGGAATTTGATTTCTATATCGTAGTACGTATGAAAAACGAGGTATATCCCATTCATGAATTATAGTAGTAATAATAATAATAAGAGCTGAAATCGAAAAGCTTGCACATTCGTTAAACATGAGGTAAAAAGTGAAAGGGACAGTAGTCAAAACTATAACTTAAAACGCTGCGATCAAATCTAAACGTGAATTAAACTCATAGTTATATATCTTCTACAATCCATATGTGGTCGTCATACTTAGTAAAAAATATACCTACTAATAAATTAATACCGCGATCGAGTTGAGGACAAAGTCACTCGACAGTAAAGCGATCTCGTGGCGGTAAACAAATAACACAACCATTTCTTCGTAAAGCCAAAAACTGGAATATAAACTATAAATTTGCTACAAACTCTTTACATTACCCTGTGATAAGGTATTCCTAATTCATATTTATGTTCTTGGAGGTTTATTTAGCGTCTTTTTGGCGGCAAAATCCCACGCGTCGTCTTGGTGTTGGTTGGCCCTTTCGGTGGTGGCGGAGGAAGCTGCTGCTGGCCATTTCCCTGTGTCTGCTGATTTTGAGGACAATATTTGATCGTGTGTGAGTCATCTCCGCTTGCTTTGCAAATAGGGCAGGTATAAGCTCTTAGAATCGGGCACGTTGTCTTTCCATCGACACTTTTCAATACATGAGATGCATAGACGTCTTCGCTTTCCCCGTTGTTTCTGCAGAAAACACACACTTGGCGGTTTGCACCAGGAGCAGTGCTCCTTGTAGTGGGCTTCAAACGACGGCTTGGAGGCAACGCGTTTTCTCTCCTTTTCCCAGCATTGTGCAAAATAGACGACGTACTAAACGGTTGAAATGAGCCCTCTCCAAACGTCATCCCATGATCAGTGAAAGAATCACAGCTCCCTGAAGACGAATTCTCCGAATCAATGCTGTCAAATCGGTCACGTCGTGACTGCACTTTGCCGACTCCGTAAGAATGGTTGGCCAAGTAGTCGAAGTCAGTGTTAGCGAGCCCAACTTTTTGCACCAAATCACTAAGTCCAAAGTAGTCATTGAACATGTTGTAGTTGGTGAATTGGTTTTTCGGGAAATCATCATTTTCTGGAGGGCAAGTTAACGACTTTATCTCCTCGTCGTCGGAGTCTAAAAAGTTACTCGGAATTAGTGTTTTCAGCATCACTTCACTCAAAGACATCTCGTATGCTGCTTCGATTCCTCCGATGTGACACTGTTAGGTGAGGTTTCTGTTTTCACTGCCAGACGTGCTCAAATGCGTAAAATAGTACGGTCTAATGCTGCCAAAGGGCAGTTTTGCGGTTGTTTTGTCAAATGCAAGGCAGCCAGTCACTCGCATGTGAATCAGCAGGGATTTTTTTTCGACTGGAGAGCAGAGGAGGCGTGACCTATTTATTCACTCACATGTCATAAAAACAACCAATCACATTAACCCTTAGATCACACTACCAAACCATCCCCACCCAGGGTACTCACAGTAACCACTCACTCAACAAATTTATCATAATTTTGATGACGTGCAGACGTTTTTTAATGGTGTTTTCATAGACAGTTTTTTTAATTATCGTTTTTGTAATGGGTCAGAAATTGGTCACCCTACTGGAGTATTTGGGTTTATTTTAGTTGTTTTTGTTTTCTGTTCGCACCCACCCGGAGTAAAGTATTTATTAACCGAGGCTAATTGAGTTTGACAGCTACGATCCTGCCGCATGTGAAACGTTCATGGTGTCAGTTTGTAGACTAATAGACGCCTCACCTTCTTATATTGATTGTTCATACGCCAATCATATAACGGTGTTTTCAATAGTGTCTGTTATGGTAATTTACTTTACACAATACCGTTCAATCCCTCTGGATAAGATTACAGTGTGCAAGTGAGATTGAAAATTTCGACTTAGAGAATGACAGTCGTTTGAAGTCTGTCATTTATTTTCAGCAAATTTCATGCAATGTTCTTTGCAGAGGAGATTTGTATGAATGATTTTAACCTATAGACCAACTGCCGTGATTTCCTTAAGTACGGATCACTTGTTTTGAACAGACCTTCAATTCTCGCAAGGAGAATCTCGTATGAATGTAAAAAGGTGAAAATCTTGACTACTTTTGAACGAGCGTTAGAGTGTTAACAAATGTAATTGATAGCTGTGGAGCTAGGACGTTGATGGATTGGTCCTATAGCGCTAAACGTTGGTAAAAATATCTCTCTTTACTTCTATTATTATCACGCTTGAACCAGTCATTCGTGAAAGAAGCGTGCGCACAATCCAGTTCGTGTTTGACAGGTAAACGTTCGAAGAGTTACTCCAAATTGAGTTTTCATCGTTTATAAAAGATCTCCTCTGGTGTAAGAAACTTGAGCTTCACTATTACGCTTAACAGATGGCTCATAGATAGTGTGAATACGAACTTAGAAGGCCATATGGCCTTAGAACAGTGCCTCGGCCACGTGGATTTTAAGTGGATGACACAAGCGATTCGTATTTCATTTTTCTTGCTAACCAAAGCATTAAACCATGAAATTGTCAGCCATCAAACCATGTCTTTATCGTATACAAGCTTAAAATGTAAAAGCACACTCTTAATCTTCGCGAAATAAAACATTGTAAGAAATTATACTTAAAAGCCAATATTTTGGCGGCAAAATCTTCATTGAAAGGGCTTTACTCACAGTACCCCCTACCATCTATTCTTATCAGGCCATTACAGCCAGATTAACGCCGTAACTATGTAAATTTACACCGTTAAGTATTGCCATATATTATCTAATACTCTGCTATTCTTTTTGCCTCTAAACTCGAGTTCAAACAAACAGGAATTTCTCTCAAGTTCATTTGTTTATGATATTAATTGGTAATTTGCATAAGCACGTGGATTTGATTAAACTCATTAAGAACAAGCTATTTTTAGTCCAATATCATTGTCTCAACTTGCAAGGCTTTTGATAAGGCAACGATATCAATGTTATTTGATGGAGAAATTTCATTTCGTGTAACAATTCATTAACTCTCGCTTTATCAAATTTCCCCTTGAAGCTACGAGCTTCAGAACCATGAATGATCGACCCAGCTTGTTTCTTTTTGCTTTCACCTTACTCGTCATCAAAAATTCGGGTTATTTCCCAAACGTTCATTGATATCGGAAAGACGATCAGTTTTGTACAAAAGTTGAATGGAATTATAGAATAATAATGCTACTCTTGATTACCGCGTATTAGATATCAGGACTCTACTCTGTTCAACAACAACGACAAGAAATTCAACGTGACCAAACTAATTAAATGGGCGGAAAGTGAAATTCTCGTCTTGCCGCAAGAAAGATATTGGGCATATTCGTTAAGCCATCTTTTAAAGCTGTGTATTTGAAGAAAAACGGAAGACTCCCTGGTTGGAAAACAAGTGTTTTTGTCGTATAATGACTACAAGACCACTTCGGTGAGAAGCAAGGAAAATTAGTTTATCATTTGAAGTTTTCTCCATTCAGCTTGATGACAGACAAAAGGAAATGAAAAAGACCAAGTTGATAAGTCTTCATCTCCCATAACGCCATACACTATTCTCGGAATTAATTTTTCAAAGAAATATCAGTGTTATTCTTTTCTTTATCTTGACATTTTCGATTTGGATATAAACGATTAGTCAAGGAGCTGTTTCTTTTCTTCTCTAAGATCTAAAATTGTTCGAAATTTTTTTCAGATACAGCATGCGTTGCAGATTTTTTAGTAGTTGCGTCGGTGTTAATTTTTACCTTCCTCTTGAACTGCTATCATAATATAATATTCATTGAAATTTTTCATTAAGTTCGTCGAACTTTTTGAATGGAACACATGACTTAATTATGTTTTTTATTCACATTTTGTTTTCGATAATTTTCGTAAAGCTTTGTTAACTAATAAGAACCGTGGGAGTACAATAACACCCAACATGTTGAACAAATTGAAAGATGGAGATGACGTCATATCTATTCCCAGCTTCTTGTTTACCGTGATTAAGGTTCTTTTCAATATTTCTTCCTTTATGGAATCTAGGGCCCACTTCAGTAATATCCTGTAAATACGACTGATCAAAAAACTGATAGTTCAAGTCACATTAGGTTACAACTGATCATTTTTCGGCTTTTAGTATAGCTTAGTCATGAATTGTGCATTCGTGATAATCATATTTGACAAAATATTTCCCTCTCCACAGAAAAAATAATGCATCTTGGAAGATGAAAGCTGCAAAACAAAGTTCTTAAGCGCCGAATGACAAACAAAATATAGGTGATTGAGGAACGTCCTTATTATTCAAAAAACACTGTGTTACCAAAAGAGGTATTTAATCATCTAAAATACCATTTTAAGTTTGTCGAAAAGAAGATGAAACGAAAAAGGCCTTTAGCATGGCAGCTGTTTCTGTAATGGCATTATTGTTTGTTTATAGTTCTTTTCTTCACTTCGTCGTTTCTCACGGGCATTGCTTAATAATATATTAAATCAGAAAAAATCGCATACTATAGTGCATAGTATAACCTTTTTTCCGCCACCTCGTTATTCTGAGCTGACTGAGAGGCACGTCTCATTCAAATGTTCTGGCGGAAAGAAGGTTGCCAAGAGAGACCTCTTAGGATATTTGCATTGGAGTGAATTTGACAAGACAAGCCAAAGCTTCATATGTAAAAGTGCTCTACTTTCCGCAATATGCATGTACATTCGTATTCATCCATTCTTTCTGATTATTTTCTTCATATGGCTTCCCTACCATTCAAATCCATTAATCTTTGGAATGATGTGCGAAAATGCAAATTCCCGACTTCAGCAACGCAAGGAACTGCAAAGACCAAATGAAAGCAAATATCTGAAGCGCAAACGCAAGCAGATTAAAGCCATTATCTTGTCAATGTTTTGCGCCTTACTAAATTTGCACACGAAAATGTAAAGATTACATCATCACTTTACAGAAATAAAGCGCGCCAAACTGCAAATTACATTAAAGTAATGTTATGAAAATTCCTATTTTTAACAGAGTTTATTTTACAAATTGCTGTGGAAGTCTTATTAAAGGTCTAAGGATTCATATATTGTTATGTCGCTTTTTTGCATTACGTTGAAGTCAATCAAATCCAACTGAGAAACAGTGCTTATATAATTGCGTGACAGTCACGCAATGTGTCGTGTGTTTTTAACGTTCAGTATTTTTGTCGATTTTTCCTGTCGTTAATTTTGTTAATAGAAGAGGATATTTTTCACTGTTATGATCTGTGTAAATGTTTGTGAGGTAATACAAAAGTGTGCGCATTTACACATTTACAGCCGTGGCTCTGTTCATTCACATACTCATTCGCTTAAAAATTGTCTCCCCTTAAAATGGTTTTAAAGTCATTGAGCTAAAACTATTTTAAAATAAACCTATTTCTTTTTAAACCAGACTTCTGATACGAGTTTCATCGGTAGAGGGTATTCCCCGGGCGATGCCACTCCCAGTATCACCTGGAATCCTGACCCCATCTCCCCCCTCCCCCTTTTCTTTCACCCTCCCCTCCCCTCCCAACAAAGAAATAACAATGACATTATCAATGACCTCCAAGGTTCTGCATAAGCTTATAAGTAGATCCAAATGAACCAGAAAGTGCACTTTGTTACGATTCTAAACATTTCAAGATTTGAAGGATACGATAGTCGAGATAGTCGTAAGTGATAGTTGACCTACGGAAATTACAGTTTCAATTTCCAGACTTTTGAAAGGCAACTAATCTTTTTAATCATTTTAATGGTCATTCGGGGACTAACTTTTCCAAGACAAAAGAAATAAATAATTTATAACCTTAAAAAATAAACTGTTAGATCGTTGAAGGAGGTAGCCTGCTTTGCAGACGTTTTTAGTGTCGGTCTGTTATCCCTCCGTCTGCAAAGCAGGCTATGAAGGAGGCGAAGCAGATTAACTTCCGCCTTTAGTCACGTGATGTGGATGTTTGGCACTAGTTGACATTGAAGTGGATTGCAGCAATGGCGGAGGACCAAGGAACACAAGGAAAGGAACAGCAACCTACAGAACAACTAAATGGACAGTCAGAATCCAGAGAACACAATTACCAGACCTTAAAGATCCTTGCGAAGACAGGTTGATCAAATTTCACGAGATAATGTCCCCTGTGGAATTTAAAATTCCCTCAAAATCAAGCCTACATTCCGATATATCACCAACTATCATGTTCACTTCATTATTTCCTGTTACTAAATGATTTTATGTTTTCTATGACTTCTCTTTTCTAAAGCTGCTCAAGAATTTGACGAACTCAAGCTCAGATGCGAAGAATACTATACCAAGGTACATGAATATTTGATTAAAACCTCTAAAATAACCGCTATGTTCAGTTTAGGGTAAGTTTAGAAAGTGTCTTGAATCAGCTGTCTGCTTTTGCAGTTCCAAGCAGAACACGAAAAATATCTCAAGGCAAAAGCAGATCTCGATCGCCTCAAAAATAGTGAGTAAACGTCTGTTTTTGCAGGTTTGTATTTTTACAGTCTTATCAGGGTTTGATCTTTTGTGATTGTTTTTTTGTGTGTGTAAATATATACACTAGTCCTGCCATACCGAAAGATTTGGAATCAGCTCTAAATTAGAAATCAAGGTTCCACACTATTGATAAGAATAAATCCTTCTTCTAATCTATATTTTTTTGAAGATTAGAGCTCAAAATCCTGTGAAGTTGTTCAATTTTGTAAGATTTTTTGTCCTAAGTCGATAAATCTTGAATTTGTCTGAAAAACTGTTATGAATATCCAGAACTGACAAACATTGAATAGAGAAGATCACGGAAGATCACGGTATTTCACGATCATTTCACGAATTTGTCACTCAGGTCCAAAAAATACCTTCGATATCTTCTAAGAAATTCTAGGAAAAAATAAGCATCAAAAGATTTGAGAAACGATGACAGTATTTCCTAGTTACAAATTGAAAATTTGTAATTTCATTTATTTACTTTTTCATTCCTAAAATTTTCTGGGATTTGTATAGGTATAGTTTAATGGAAATATATATTTATTCATGTATATATAGTTCAGATAGCATCTCTCTTTGGCAGACATATTCAGGAAGAGCTGAACTCTTTGTCTTCCTTATCAGATATCAGAAAGGAAGAAGTAAGTTGTGATCAAAAACAGGAATGAGTAAAAAAATGGGGACAAAATGATCAAATGCAGAATTTCAAGAACAGGCCGTTTTTTTTTTTTGTTTTTAAATAAAACAGGAGACAATTCAAAATAATGAAAAAATAAATGAGTTTCTTATATTTTCAATAAGAATGTGACCTGGGTTTTTTATGTTGGAAAGATATTTTCAAGATTTTTGAAGAGAAATTTGTTTCAGTTGGTAGACAGGTGTTACAGAATATTGTTAGCGTTGAATATATGACATTACATGATGCTTCAGGGCTGTCAATGGTTTTCCTGTATAATTTACTAAGTAAACTGAATGAGCACTTCTAAAGGAAAAACATAATCTCACTGATGCTATTTTTAAATTTCTTTTGTTTTTGTGCCTTTGAAATTATCAACATTAATATATATCAAAATTATGCAAAATCTCACATTGGAATAGGATTTGCAGTGTAAAATATTTTTTCTAAACAAAGCAAAATAAATTTTTTTTGACTTGTGCAAAATATTACACATTTCTAGCTTTTATAAGATTTTTCAATCACAAAAATACTACCCTTGCATTCCATAATTATATATTATTATGAATAACATCAAGGAATGAATGAAAAATAAATTGTTTAATAAAATGAAAAACAAATGGTTGAATAAATTCAAGAAATGAATGAATGAACAATTCAAAATGATTAAAATAAATAAATGGAAATATAGATAGATAAACAAAAAAATAACAATTTGTAATTTGCTTGCTATTGTTATAGCTTTACAGTAATTATCTTAATAATCTTTACATCTACATGATATTTGTTTACAGTGTTTAAATTTGAATTATTTTTGATATGACTTCAGTCTCCAGCCTTGCGTTAGACGAGTATGAAAACCTACAGAGGAAATATCATGTTGAAGCAGAATGTCGTGACAAGGCAGTGGAGATTGCCTCAAAGGTATTCTTAAATTTCTAAGGAAGAATTGTCATGAATAGCTGTTATTATAGATACATGCAAACAAGATGCAAACGAGACAACAAACATTGTATTGACCCAATCCAATAGCCTCATTTGGATGATTCTTAAAACAAATGAATATCTCATTTCCATGCACGCATCTGTAATAACAGCTATCATGCTGTTTCATTTTATTGTTGTTTTTAGTGAAAATATCAATATTAAGAATAACAATAATGACAATAACCCTGTTTTAGTTCACTTCTCTAGCCATTTTTCCATCCATCCATTTACCATAATTTTATTCATTTGTCATCCATCCCTCCTTCCCTCCTTCCATTCATCTATCCCTTTTATCCATCCGCATGTCACCTATCTTCTACCCATCCAACCACCTGTTCATCCACCCATCCATCGACCCACTCATCCATTCAACCCATCCACTAACTCATCTATCCACCCTTTCACTATCTCTTGACCTAGCCAACTCAATCCATCGATCCATTTATCTACTTATCTATTAATCTACCTATCCATAGCAGTCATCCAGATATATTTATCTATCTGTCCATCCTTCCATTCGTCCATCCATCCACATGCACTTATCCATTCGTTACATCACTTACATGTCCATCTGTTCACTCATCCATCCCCCTATCCATTCATCTATCTGTCGTGAACTCCACCCATTCTTCTATTTACTAACATACACCCACCAACCATTCCATCATACACACATCTGTCTGTCTGTCCATCTTTCAGTCATATCAATAATATTCTGTATTCTGCAGGTAGTAAACCAGAACAAACAGCTAAAGAGACAGAGTCAAATGATTTTGACACAAATATCAGGTCTGGGTGAAGGGTTTAATGTGGTAAGCTATTCAGTCAAAAAAGCACCCATGCTTACTTATTGACAAAACTATCCATAATGTTCTGGGGTGGGGTTGGGGGTGCACATGAGGGGGAGGGGGGAATTGTAAAATATTTCCATGAGTAGGGGAGGGTTTGGGTGGACATATACAATAATGTGACATATAACCCTGTAGAATTATCCATAGAAACCTCATAATCTATATGACATTATAAATTCATGGCCTATTCGCTGCATGAGGCAATGCCTGTGCAATTAAGCAAGGACTTAGAAAGGGATTATCATATATGCATGGCTGATTCATCTTGTTACTTTTCAATTTAGAAGGTCTTATTTTACTTGGCTGTTTTACCTTCAGCCAATCACCATTATATTCATCCCTTCAATGTTTTTTACATTACCGGTAGCTGCATATGATAATAGGGTGTTGATTTATCCTTTACATGGTCAAGTTCAGGGTCGATCTATGCAAGCTATATATATATATCTTTGAGCACTAAACATACCATTTCTCTAGGGTTTGAATTGATCCTTTTCTTAAGTTGTTTTAGACATATTAATTAAGCCTGTCTGTAGCCAATGACACACTTAGC
>OCZR010109505.1:2238-12556 GCA_900234385.1 Anemonia viridis | reverse complement strand
AAGAGTTAACATAAGAGATAAAAGCCTCAAGATCAGATTTACTACAAGATCAAAAAGTTCAGGCTTGGGACCAAAAGCCTCAAGATTGTGGTAAAAGAGCGCTATGTATTTGCAATATATATTACAATATGCGCTAATGTCAGCTAAGAAATGTGAAGGGCTACACACAAATTCGCGCTGCGCTTCATTTCTATTTATTAACATAGCTGTATGAACTTATACAGAGTACTATATTCTTTTACATATACGGTAAAATCTATCCTCCTTCTTCACTATTATTCGAAAAAATCCTATTCTAGCAGCGCGTTGCTGCCAATAATATTTTTTTTTTATTTTGAAAAAATGGCCGAATTTGATATGCGTGCCACCTCATTGCTTCCAGTCCACTTCTCCGTCTAAAATGAGTGTAATTTCTGTTGAGAACGCAGTTGTAAAGGGTCATCATGTCTATTTATCCAAGTTCACATTGGAAATACTTACGACTGTCTTCCTGAGATAAATAATTTAGTGGATCCGCACGCAGTAATGGTGACGAACGCGGGAAATATGATTGGATATCTTCCAGCAGGATTTGCTAACCGCGTTTACAGCCTGTTTATAGACCTCCGTGAAAACCTCACTGTTCTTTGGTAAGTTTGCTATGTTCGCACAAATTTTCGTGCGGAATTTTCCTGACCCTGATCTTTTAGAACCAAACCTGTTGTATCTAAAAACGTTTTCCTGATATCTACTTATGTTTTTTTAATGGAATAATGAAGATTTCAACAAACCAAGTGCACATTTTAGTTCAAGCCATATCTTTGCAATAGTATTTTTCGATCTCAAACTATTCAGTTACAACAAGTTATATGTTTCTCCTCGTAGTGAAATAACTGGTATGCCTGAACCAAGTCGAAGACCTTTGCAGAGTTACTCGTTACTAACCGACCGCTGACCAAATATCGCGGTCCTTAATATCGGACGGGGAAAACCGCTGACAGAGAGATGTCAGCCATGTTATTGTTATGATTACATTGTTATCGCTTATACCAACTTTTAAAGCTATTTTGACTGTATATCTTCAAGATTGTAAGTACATCAGTATCCAGTCATACACTTATTGCATCGATTAGTACCTTTACCATGTATTTCGCTTATTATATTGTAGAATCACTTCTACATCGTTGTCTTATTAAACGAATACCGAACATCGAGGAGTAACGCTTCATGTAGAAGTGATTAAATCAGCCATGGTAGTCCTCAGTTGCTCATTCCCATCATGCGAATTCAAGACACAAGATGTCTCCGAAGCTTTGGCCATCGCCATGTTACAAAATCATGGACTGGCCCATCAAAACAATATCGCCATCGGACCTCAACCGACGGCAAGCGTACGTGCCCCATCTTTAGATCGCCCAAAGATCGACGTTGGGGTTTCGACAGAAGAGTGGAACGTCTTTGTTCGGCGGTGGAATGTCTTCCTCACAGGGTCAAACATAAATGAGGCAATAGCACCTGCCCAACTATTCCGGTGTGCAGGCCCTCAACTTGGAGAAAACATCCTCAAAACAAAACCCGATGCTACCTCGGAACCCTAGAACAACCATTGGAAAACATGCGCTCACTAGCAGTCAACCGGCGTTTTAAGAACCGAGCTTCTCCAGCTCCGACAGGAACGCGACGAACCGTTCCGTTCCTTTGCAGCAAAAGTCAGGGGAAAGGCCGAGACATGCGAATTTTTCACGAAATGTGAATGTAAGAATGTTATGGTTCACGGTCGTCTTTGTTTTCCTGATCTGTCTTGATTCGTGATCTAAATTCTTGCCTAAACAAAACAGTGTTTACGTTACAGAATTTCTAAAAATGCTATGGTTTAAAAATAGGTAAAAAGACTCAACATAATTTTCCGTTTTGAATTGAACATTTTAATCAAACACAGCAGAACAATAGACTTGGTGGATCAAGGGATTCTATAGCACCGTGAACCATAAATGTAGACTACACACCAAACATGTCACGAGATGTTCTTCTAAATGGAATTGCAGACCCAGACATCCGTCGCGAGGTTCTAGGGACAAAAGACATCATCGAGACACCAGTAAACGACGTAATCTCACTCGTGGAGAGTAAAGAAAAGGCGCGTAACGCCCTCCCATCTTCAAGCATATCCACTGTGTCGTCCTTCCGAAGACAACAGAACCCTCGGACCGACATCCAAGCCATAACACCAAGGCAAGCACCGAACCACGCAGACAGAGGAAACGAGGCTACATGCCCAGACTGCCACCAGCAGTTCAGGATCTAAACAGAAGGAGCTCGGGGATGGAACTACAAGCCCCATCAGGTTTTCATAACATGCTATCGCAACCGCCGACGCAACAGACGTGTACGCGGAACACCCACGGCTTCGACATCTGCAGTATCTGCCAGTGAATTCCCTGGACAAATCTCCCAGTTAGCCGCAGCTCACCCCAAGTCATCTCGCTCTCAGGGACAGAAAAGGCGGCGCCAGAGATATCGTAAGTCAACTCATAGCTCCACCAATAACAACCCACCAGTGACACTTGACCATCATGTATTCTCTAAGGGTGAGTGGAGGCGGGCACACCTGCAAGCCCATCCCACAGTGAACATATCAATCACCACCGATTCCCAAGCTGCTAATGGTGCCAACCGAGAGACCAAAACAACCCATCAAGCCCATGTGTCAGCTATCGTAGATACAGGTGCACAATCTGACCTATGGTCCCTGAAAGACTTCCTGGCATGTGGGTTCCAACGTGATGTACTGGCCCCTGTCAGCCTCAGCCTCTCGGCTGCCAACCGTTCACCCATACCCATTGAGGGTGCCTTCTTTGCAAAACTCGCCTACAAAAATAGCACTGGTCAGGAGGTGACATACCGCTCGATGGTATACGTCAGCAGCGCCGCCAACACCATGTATCTGTCATGCGAGACGCTCCTCAACCTTGACATCCTGCCACACAACTTCTCACCCAGTGCCGGAAGCCCACAGGTGAACTCCACACGCCACAGCACTGAGGAAGCCAGCAACACCTCGAATGAGACATGCTCATGCCACAGAGACCCCGCCCCCACCCGTCCGTCCAAACTGCCATTCCAATGCACACCGGAGAACAATGGGAAGATAAAAGAATGGCTGTTGACCAGATACGCGTCATCCACGTTTAACGCGTGCCATCACCATTCATTACCACGCATGGAGGGACCAGAAATAGAGATCCACGTAGACCCCGACGCAACGCCAAAGGCATGTCACACTCCCGCCACGGTCCCCATCCATTGGCAACAACAGGTCTACGATGACCTCATTCGCGACGAGGCCCTTGGGGTCATTGAGAGGGTACCATATGGTGAACCAGTCACATGGTGCCACAGAATGGTTGTCACTAGAAAGCATGATGGCTCCCCCCGCCGCACCGTTGATCTGTCACCACTTAATAAATTCTGCAAACGGGAAACATTTGCTACAGAATCGCTCTTCCATCTAGCGCGTAGAGTCCCCAAGGACAGCTGGAAAACAGTCACCGATGCATGGAATGGATGCCACAGTGTACCGCTGCGACAGTCTGACCGCCACCTAACGACATTCATTACACCGTTCGGGCGCTGGCGCTACACAGGGGCCTCTCAGGGGTTCCTCTCTTCTGGTGACGGGTACAACCGGCGCTTCGATGCCATTCTCGCCAGCTTCGACCGCAAAGAACGCTGTGTCAATGACACTATGACACAGACCTAGAGAAGAACTGGTGGCGGACCATTGATCTACTCACTCGACTGGACAGGCCGGAGTCGTGTTGAACCCAAACAAGTTCCAGTTCGCAAGCAAATGTGTGGACTTCGCAGGGTTTAGGATCTCCGATTCCACCATCGAACCTCTACCCAAGTACCTAAACGCCATCCGGGACTTCCCCTCACCCACATCCACCACAGACATCAGTAGTTGGTTTGGTCTTGTGAACCAAGTGGCCAACTATGCCCAACTGCGTGACACAATGCCGTTATTCAAACCGTTCCTCAACCCCTGATGCAAGT
This sequence comes from Anemonia viridis, assembly GCA_900234385.1. Lineage (NCBI taxonomy): Eukaryota > Metazoa > Cnidaria > Anthozoa > Actiniaria > Actiniidae > Anemonia > Anemonia viridis. The sequence continues at coordinate 8,521 of OCZR010109505.1, read as the reverse complement.
TCTCGTGGTCCGAAGCACTTAAGGAAGCATTCCAGGCCTCCAAACAGGCTATCATTGACGCTATTCACAAATGCGTTGAGATATTCGACATGCAACGTCGCACGTCCCTCCGCCCCGATTGGTCAACGCGTGGGATTGGCTACGAACATGCGCCTTCACAGGTCTCCACTCCACCAATACCTTCGCCACCGCCCTCCACCCCATTCGAAGCAATGTTTGCAGACTACTTCACTCATGAAGGCCAACACTACCTCGTAGTAGGAGATCGACTGTCAGGCTGGGTGGAGGTATTCGGGTCACCATCAAGTACCAACCTTGTAGGAGCCACTGCCCTGATCTGCCACCTTCGGTCATTCTTCGCCACGTTTGGTGTACCAGAAGAAATTTCTAGTGATGGTGGACCAGAATTCACAGCAAGCTGCAAAGAAGTCTTCCTGCGCCACTGGGGCGTCCGACGCCTATCCACTGCCTACTTCCCGCAGTCTAACGGCAGGGCCGAGGTAGCTGTAAAGACCGCCAAACGTCTCTTGATGTCGAACACAGGGCCCTCAGGGAGCTTGAACCATGACCGCTTCCTACAGGCCATGCTGCAGCTACGGAACACACCTGATCCTGATTGCAGCCTCTCACCAGCACAAATCGTGTTCGGACGTCCCCTGCGTGACACCCTCTCGTTCACCAACCGCCTGGAAAAGTTCTCAAATACCAACGTTCGGGGGATTCAGAGTTACTCGTTACTAACCGACCGCTGACCAAATATCGCGGTCCTCAATATCGGACGGGGAAAACCACTGACAGAGAGATGTCAGCCATGTTATTGTTATGATTACATTGTTATCGCTTATACCAACTTTTAAGGCTATTTTGACTGTATATCTTCATGATTGTAAGTACATCAGTATCCAGTCATACACTTATTGCATCGATTAGTACCTTTACCATGTATTTCGCTTATTATATTGTAGAATCACTTCTACATTGTTGTCTTAATAAACGAATACCGAACATCGAGGAGTAACGCTTCAACCTTGGCAATACATGTGGCACAGAGGAGGCGGAATTCAAATACTCTGTTTTTTTTGTTTTTTTTTGCGAAAGAAAGAATGTACCAATATTACGTTTGCAACTACAGTTATCTTTCAGACATATTCGTGGCGGTTCTATTTTATGTCACTGACGTTTTCAAGTGTGTATCTATGGGAAATCAATGACGAACTAGTAACAAACAATGGTTTGGTATTCATGCAGCGAAGGAATTTGTGATAAAATACAGTTGTAATTGATATTCTTACTATAAAAAATGAAGCAACTATATAAAGAAACAAATGACCCGTTCACACCAAAGCTAAAATATAAGCAAGTTAAGAAAATTGTCTAGCGACTCCAGCAAACTTTTATGAAAACTGAACAATTATGCAAGCTATCCTTTATTTTGCTCGAAACATATTTCAGATAGCTTGATATTTCTAGCTTTTTGATTTCACAAGCTGTTTAACTAAACAAGTTTTGGTGTAAATGGGGCTAAAGAGCTAGTACCGCGAAGTTCCGTGTTTTTTAGTTTTCTTTGGAGTATCAATATAAACTACTCAAGTTGCTACAAATACCCACAGTGCCTGAAGTACGCCCAGGAGTTTTCTTTAGTTATTTCTGTACATGCATCATATATAGAAATATAAGTTTCTTATTCAGCAATGAACTGGTTACGCCTTAGTTAACATTTGATTTGGTTGAAACAAAGCTCGCAAGTATTCAAGTGAGGTGAGTATGGAGGCTGAAAGAGAAGAACATGTTGGTTAGCAATGCTTCAACAAAATGGCCACGATGAAACCCACAATTATCCATTATTACAGTATCTCCTCTTTCAAGTACAACAGATCCATCATTTCTTTAAAATTCAACTGCTTCTTCGAAAAATAGAAGCATCTCGTTGCCATTAGACGCACCATCCAGGATGTTCATATAATCTACACCTTGCATAGAATGAAGTAAGTTTATCGTGTACGTAGCGTTTGATGCATATCTTTGAAACTCGACTGCTGTTCTCCAATGTAACTGCTACCATATTTTCTATTACCGGTTGTTTTTAGTACACTGCTCTCGTCGAAGAAATTAAGAGTAGCTGGATTGAGCTGGCTAACTTGATCTAAATACATGTTTACACGGCAATATTGGTATCAGTAGTTGTCTCTATTGGTGTGACAGTGAGCTTCTTATTCGACATTAGTAAATCAGATCATATGCACTTTTTTATAGCAGATTTGCTTGGGACATCCAATGTTTCTGAGATATAAGTACTACTAGGTTTTATTAGCTTTTCGTGTTCAATAAACTCAATAACATCTCAGAAGTCATTTTTGGTCTCGGTTGTACTGACTTGGGGGGTTGCAGGGAAGAATTTGTAATGTCGCAATCCCTTAGAACATTTCTTACAAATTGACGACTTGTTCTGGTTAAGTTTGCAATATCTTGTTGCCAGTAGTTGGCGTGGTACAAATCTAATACTCTGTCTCGAAACATATTGGGCAACTTTCTACCGGTCTCGTACATGCCACCATTTCTATTTATTTGCAAGTTAACTTTAGGAAACATGATGATCGACGTTCGAGGAAAAAACTGAATTCCAAAGGGATAAGAGCTTAATTCTAGGGCACAATTTTACTAGCAAACGATGAAATTCTAGGGCGCCAAAACTTGGTATAATTACCATACCGAATCCTTAGCGGTGATTGGCCTAGACGGGTTTGTTGGAATGTCATTGTTTTTAGGTGTTATCTGATTGGTCAGTTTTGCTCTTGAAAAGAGCGTCCGCCGCCATTGCTGTGATGTCCAATTGTGAAAAAAATATTGTTTTTGGGTGAAAAATTAAAGAATCAAACGCCTCCTATGACAAACTCGTGGATATACGATTATGATATATGAAAGTAAGCCTTGAACTTCATGCATCTCTTAGAACCGGCTGTTTAGCTTATGAAAAAATGTGTTCAAAATCGATATTTTTCTTAATCTTCATTATATGACCTTTAAAACGATATATAGTTTGTTAGGGTTTCAATCTAAAACGATGCCAGAGCCTTAAACAGGAATCGGGTGCGTTCCGTATATGTGAATTGATAGACATTTCGTTTGCGCGAATAAATAAAAAAAAATTCACTGTTTGAATCAGTGAAAGATAAACTACCAAAGTGTGTGAGCGTTTTTTGATTTTTTGTTTTGTTAAAAAGTTATAGAATTTTAAAGTTGAACCGAAATTTTCCAAATCGTTTGACGTTTTAACGCATACAAAACGAAATAATCACAATATCAAAAATCGCTCACACACTTTCCTTTACCAATACTTCCCCATTCTTCTTGCCAAATTTCATTGAAATTGCGAAAAACTATATACCCTATCAATTCAAAAATACGGAGCGCACCCGATTCCTGTTATGGCGCCTGTGGCATCGTTTTAGATTGAAAAATGTGTTCAAAATTGATATTGTTCTTAATCTTGATTAGATAACCTTTAAAACGATATATAGTTTGTTAAGGTTTTGATGAAAATGTTGCGTACAGAGAGTTTAAACGAAACCGGCGCTGAAGGTCTCCCGTAAACTTAAGTCACGTGCACCTGGCTTGCGATATTATTTGTTAAGAAATAGGTGCCTAAAGCAAACTACGTTACATAAACTTGTATTGGATTCCCTGTGCCCTTCTTACATGGACATGCATACAATTTACCTGTGAGTTCCTCACTTTAAATCATCAATCTAACACCTAGTTGCAAGAAGGTTGTCATAGGAAGAAAGAACATTAGTAATTTAGTGAGAAAGGAATATATTAAAAAGACAGAAGAAAATCACTGAAGCTGCACCCATTCTTTTGTCTTTTAATTTTATTCCTTTCTCACTAAATTACAAAAGTTCTTTCTTCCTTTGATAACTAGGTGTATACACCTATTTCAAAAAAGGTTGATAATGGAAAAAAGGTCGATCTGAGACCGATAGGAATTGTGGGAGTTTATTAAATCGCCAATTATTTATCTTAATCACACCTGAATGGTACTGAATTAGAGATACTAGTATGTCAGAAGGAAGTATTAATATTCAGGCATGATTACAGCAATGAATTTACAATTTGATTAACTCCCACAATTCCTATCGGTCTCAGATCGACCTTCTTCCATTATCAACCTTCTTTTAAAATAGGTGTATATATATATAAGTTCAATGCAGAACTGAATTGTCCTCGGCCAACAATCGCGTCCGATCCAGTTACGGGGATCCGGCGTTGTTACTGGATTCCAAGTCCGTCTTTGGTAAGTAGAATTTATAAGTAGAATAAAAGGAAAAAAAAGACAGGCAACCAGTAACTGCCAATAATATTTAATAGAGAACGTTTCGGCCCTTCGGCCTTCATCAGCTTTTTACAATAAGGGTTTGAAAAACCGATTTTATAGTAGCAGCAAACGCCATCAGAGTGCGTGCAAAAACAACGAAAACGCGTGTAATATAAAATCAAGAAAGGCGCGTGCAAAGAAAATTACCAAAAAGCGCGCACAAGAACATAAAAGCGCGTTTTAGAACAATAGCTTACGGTCAGTATTGTTATGTTCACTCACTATAAGCTCATGGGACATTTTCTGTTAGTTTTATATTCTTTTTTTGAAAATACATTTAAAATAAATAACAAAACAACGCATTTTGTCCTATTATCGGCATCGTACCGTAGCGAGCTGTCAAAATGGTTTGATGGAAATACAAAAGAAATATATATGTCGGACATATATAAAAACGCAGAATTTATGCGTTTCAGTTTATGTTTATTAAGGATAATTTACATTTTATTAATTCTTCAGAAATCCTTAAGAAAATTTTCCCAGAAAAAACTATAATCACTGACAGCATTTAGAAGACCTAAAAATCTTAAAGAAATTCTAGCTCCCTCTAAACTTACATGTGTTAGGGAAGAAACTACACCCACTAACCTAGAGAGAGACAATTTAGGTTGTTTTAAATGCAACAAGAAATGTGATTTGTGTCTAAATTACTTAGTTCAATCCAAAACGTTTTCTAGTTTCAAAACCAAGAAAATGTTTTCGATTAACCAGAATCTTGGTTGTAAGTCCAGAAATGTAGTTTACCTCATTTCCTGTAATAAGTGTTCTCTTCAATATATAGGATCTACCTCAAATGAACTTAAAGTTAGAATTAGAAACCATAAATCGGCAATGAAAACTAAGAAAAAAACCTCTGAAGTAGCCATTCATTTTAACGAAATTCCCCATAAGAGATAAGAATTTAAATCTAGCAAAAGCTGGAATAAATTATAACCTTTAATTAATTCGAACTTCCAATTCAAAATTAGGATTAGGGATGGTGCAATAATTATCAGGAGGGGGAGGGGGAGGGGGCGAAAAACCAAATCTAGCAAAAACTTAGACTGGGCCCCCCCTCCAAAACCAAAAAAAAATTTGTCAACCCCCCTCTGTTATGCTGAAAATAATATTCCCCTGCCTCTACTTTCAGTAAATACCTTTTTTATTGTCATGCTTAAGTGACTTTACTTTGAGCCCCCCCTATCTTGGCAATATTTTTATGTAATGCCCTCTCTCTGGTTTTTCGGCCCCCCTCCTGATAATTATTGCACCATCCCTTATTGTAGATTATTTTTTCTGTTCATACCTTGATAATTTCACTAGTTACTTGCTCTTTTTGCTTCCATTTTATAATCATTCTATTTGCTTTATATGTAACTGGTTTGTTAAGAATTGTGGTTTTAATTTCGAATGTGTAATCTTGTAAATTTGTTTAAATTATTTTTCCACTATTGTAATGAAAAAACGATTTTGCTCGCGCTTTTTTGTTCTAGAACCCGCTTTTATAATCTCTTACGCGCGATTTTGGTAGTTATCTTTGCACGCGCATTTTTTGTTTTTACACGCTTTTTCGTCATTTTGCATGCATTCTAAAGCGCGCGCTTTTTGGTATTTACCTTTGCACGCGCTTTTTTGTTTTTGTTTTTGTTTTTGTTTTTACACGCGTTCTCGTTGTTTTTCTGCGTAATCTGATGGCGTTAGCTGCTGCTATAAAATCGTTTTTTCAAACAGTTATTGTAAATAGCTGATGAAGGCCGAAGGCCGAAACGTTTTATTAAATATTATTGGCAGTTACTGGTTGCCTGTCTTGGTTTTCCTTTCATTCTACTTATAAATTCTACTTACCAAAGACGGGATTATATATAGAGCAGATTTCGTATGAGTGTGAAACGTACCGCGCCGTGCCGTGTCAGTGTCACTGCCGTGATT
>OCZR010109475.1:12182-28314 GCA_900234385.1 Anemonia viridis | reverse complement strand
GGTCCCTAACATTATTGAAATAAATCAGTAATTGAAGAATACAGTTTAGTTAACCATAGATATAGTAATCATATATCATCATCATCATCATCATCGTCATCATCATCATCATTAAGTTTTAAAGACATGTTTCGCCGGACAGAAGCTCAGCAATTAATTTTCAAAGCAGGCAAACAGGACCGAGACATGATAAATGCCTATTAGTGTGCATTTTCATTTCACAGTTATCAAAAACCACTTCTTTAAATATTAATTTGCTAACAGAAAATCATTGTTTCCTTAATTTTTCCCGTTTATTGGTTTTAACTATTTCAAATTCAGTGTGTCTTGATAACCTTCACTCGGTAAAAGGACTAAAAAACTTGAGTTGTGAACATGCATAACGTCACGGGGGCTTCCTGTGATCGTGCATGAATCAACGAACCACATGAAGTCAAATGAGATTCTTCCTCATTCCTGTGGTCAAGAAAGATTAACATGTCAAGATAGAGTAAAAGTATGCGGATCAATGTTATTTGTCATGTACACATCATAATTTGAATTGCTGGTGTGACACCGGGATGTCCGTTCTAGCCACGGTGGGGGAAGGGGTAGGGGCATTCAATTTCAATTTGCTAGTTTTACCAACCAAAAACATGGTCTGTAACTGTCAACATGGTAACTGTTTTGACTTTAATATAAAAGGAAAAAACGCGCTGTGATCATGCATGAATCAACGAACCACATGAAGTCAAATGAGATTCTTCCTCATTCCTGTGGTCAAGAAAGATTAACATGTCAAGTAAAAGAGTAAAAGTATGCGGTTCAATGTTATTTGTCATGTACACATCATTATTTAAATTGCTGGTGTGACACCGGGATGTCCGTTCTAGCCACGGTCGGGGAGGGGAGAGGGGCATTCAATTTCAGTTTGCTAGTTTTACCAAAAACATGGTCTAGGTTTCCGTTTGTAATAACAATTTCCCTCCGCTTTACAATGGCTTTTTATTAACAATATCACCGTAGAAATCACACTTACGCAAAGAATTATTTGTATGAACTGATGATCTGATCTTTGCATATCATTATTTGGGGATTGTGCAATAATTATCAGGATGGGAGGGGGGGCAAAAACTAGAGTAGAGTGTTCAACCCCCCTCCATATTATACTGAAAATAACATCCCCCTGCCTCTACTTTAAGTAAATACCTTAAAAATGCCTTTTTTATTGTCATGCTTAAGTGACTTTACTTTAACCCCCCTACCTTGTCAATAATTTTATGTAATGCCTCCCCTATAGTTTTTCGCCCCCGCCCCCCCCTCCTGATAATTATTGCACAATCCCTTAAACACATCAAGTCTGTTCTAATGAATCTATGCATTTTTGTGTCGGATGAATTTTGAAAACAGCACAAACAATGTCTGTGTTTTTGCTTCCTCAGTTTCGTAGAATTGAACTAAGCTGAAGTGAGGTCCGTGCCCTTGGCGTCGTTCGTACCTGCCCACTGATGACGTCATGGCATTCAGTACTTCAAAAATAAAGCCCTCATCAATAGGAGAAATGTAAGTGTTCGTGACAGCACAAATCAGATATCGAAAATAAATATTTTGTAACTGCAATTTTCATTAACATGCGAACTCTGCAGTTTCGTGTTATTCGTTGGAATTTGGTTTTACACTGCTGCCAGTCAAAAATATAAAAGGTGCCGACTGATTATCATTGATTGACGGAAGCCAAAAACCAAATTTCAGCGTGCAGCTCACAGTCACGGAGATCGCATGTTTGTGAAAATAGCAGTAATGAAAACTTATAATTCTCATTATTGAAATACTTATTACATGTCTCCAGTTAATTTAACGAGAGTCCTTGATTTGCAGCAAATATAATTTTGTTTGTACCGTCCCGGTCATTATTTACTGCAGGGAGAAGGGCTGGTGGAAATAAATGGGGTTTAAATATTTGTATGCAGAGAAACTGAATGGGGGGTTAAAAAATTGTGTGCAATATAAACAACAACCTGAATAGCAGTGTTTTTTTTTTTTTTAGAATGCACGCACTAAAACAGTGAACATTTATTAGTACTAATTAGCACTATTTCATACAGAATCATTTATTTCTATTGTTTAATTATCACTATTTAGTACTGAAAGTTAGTATTTGTTTCACGGGTTTGGTGTGAGCCGGCTCTATCGATCATTTGTTGTGTTTTCTATAAAGTAGGGTCGACAACTTCGTGTTCAATATTTTGTTTATCGTTTACATTGGTCCTGTATCGAATCCTTAAAATATTTTCTTGTCAGTAAATTAAAATAATAACGTATGAATTCAAGCGACAACTGATGTACTATCTAGCTTGTGCATTATTATATGGTGCCATACGATCTTAACCTCGTTGCCATGGGGATCGTTTTAAGTGTGACTGCCGACGATCACGCCATTGTCGTTCGATGTTTGACCTGCAAAGCGGAAGTCATCTACACAAGAAAACAGAATCGACCAACGCGTACGCAGAACAGCTTAAACGGAACTCCAAACCTTTTTATCAAATTAGATTACCTGTCGAAAGCTACGAAAGGAATTGGAATTGTAGCCGAAAGAGAAAGTGCTAAGAATGAGAAGCATTATTAGCTGAATCTGGAGTTAAACAAATTAGTATATATCCTGCGATCATTGTGTCAGGTCTATAATTCTGTGACTGGCTGAGCCAGGTATCAGTTTACTTCTGAGAATGACTCAAATAACATGGAAAACTGTGAAGAAATCTAAGTCTGTTGTACTCATGAAGAAAATGAGGCATAAAATAAAGAGGTAAGACCATAATCAGTATGGAAAAATCAAGTTTTTTTATAGGGATGGCATGATATCATGGACAACATGCATGTTCGCTGTTAGTAATATTACTTATAAATAGCAAGGTGTAACCTTTCATAGCTTGTACAAATATTTCACGAAAAAGGACGCTCAAATCTTTAATATTTGTTTTCTAATCAAAGCCGCAGGATTATTTTCTTTAAATATGATTCTTCATATTTTGAATGTACTGGAATCAATGGTTCAAAACTGAGAACTCGGGATCATTGCGGATCGGTGGTTCTAAAATAATTTCCTTTTTGGGCTGACTCTACAAACCTGATATTTTATTTCATGACCTTGCTCAGAAATACCAGTAATCTTTCCTAGTACTATCACTAGCTACAAAGAGCTCAAACTATAACCAACTTTATAAGTTACACATCATAGTCTAGTAGTTGTGACTAATCTAAAAGTGCCTGAGAAGCCAATTGAGTGCACTTTTGCAAGCTTTATGTGATTTGGACCCACGATCAACTTCCTCGTCTGAGATGACAATATTGTTCTTCAACAAAATCATTTATACTTACAACTGTAAAGAAGCACAATGTTACAAAAATTATTCAAAATATCTAATGAGCAGATTGTAATTTTCGTTACCCCTTGCTGACAAAACCGACTATTCAGGAGGAGGGTGGTCTACTGATTAAAGCTATCAGAGACCCCCCCTACACTTCTCCTCTTTTGAACAAACACTCTCATAGATGTGATCTGAATCGAGAGAAATGAGTTAGAAGAAGCTCCTTGTATTAGTTGAATTTTAAAATTTGGACCAAGTTTTTCAGTTTTTGTTGTGAAAAACAGTATTCAAAAAATTTCAACAAACATCAGTGCGTTATTTTTCTTTTAGACATTTATTGACATTTGGATAAGTATTCTTTATTTTTCATCTTGACCTAGGTCTGTAGAGCGTCTTCTGTCTCTGTTACTGAGAAATTCAATTAAAGTCTTCTAAATATTAAACCGTGAAAAAGGGGCAGAAAAAAAGCCATAAAGCTCCCAAAAGTCAGTGCTTACGTCATAGTGAGTTACATGTATTATAGCTTTCGAAATGGTAGTCGAGCTTCAGCGCATATGCTTTCGTGAATACATACTCCGATCGTAACAAAAAGTTACGTTTAAAAATTCCAAATTTTTTGGAACTTCTTTTCGGATCCTAGCGATTTGAATTTGGTGTAGTAGAACCGATTTACTTCCGGTCGTTCGAGGCATTGGCGCGTTTAGGAACCTGGAACCTAGAGGAAATATGTACTGTGGCGAAAAATGGCGATGAGTTATGCAAGTCTCTGAAATCCGCCAAAATTGCTATAAAAACTCTATAAATCCTCACTAATTAACACTCATAGACACACAGAAGATCCAATAATGGAGTCAGATACGCGAAATGCTGAGAAAGACGAAGTGAAACCCGCGCAGAGCTCAAACGAGAGACCAAAATCATTAGACTTGGATTCCTCGTCTCGGAGTTCATTGACCAGCATAAACGATAAAAGAGAACCCGAAAATAATGAGACTACAAGGTGGGATAGCTCGTAGTTAGACGGATAACACATGTAATTGAACGTGTTAGGTCCTAGAATATTGGTTATATTTTGTTCTTCAATGATTAAGAGATTTTTTTCATCCACGGTTTAATTACAGGAAGGCGTCTCCAACCTCTCACGAAGATGAATCTTCCTCACTAAATAATGCGGAACTGGACAGGTAATTTGAGATTTTTACTCATAATTTTAGCTTTTCCACATGAATTAGGATTGTATGTTTTCGTGATTCTGGTATTTATACTTATTAAGGTTTTATTTGAGGCAGAATGATTTGAGGTTTTGCAGAGTAGGAGATCGTGTAGCTCTAGTTTACTAGTCGTGGGAAATATCTTGTAAAACCTCTCAAGACTAAAGTTCCTTTCGCAGATTCTTCAGGAGGAGGCCAAAATTCTCATTTTCTGCCTTGATTTTTTCTAGTTTAAGTTTAGAATCTCAAGAACTGGAGGACATAGAGGAAAGATCGACCAACAGAAGGTAAATCATATGAATATTAAAAGCACTGCATATGTAAACAAAGCAATATTTTGCTGATAAAAATTATTTTGGGTCCAAAAATAGCGAGATTACTTTTGAAACAAAACAAAATAAAATAAAATGAAACCTGCAAGAATTAAAAAACTTTAAAATAAAATAAGTCGCCATGAGAACATAAGTAATATTATGCACATTCATATGTTTTCCAAGGCTTTTGAACATGATGGTGATAATATATTTTTATAAGCTTATAAATAAGCTTAAGTTGATTTAATTTTTTTGTCGAAAAAGTTTCTTAGCTTTTCAAGAAATTATTTTTTCTAGATTTATTTGGAATTAAAAATTCAATTTCTTTTTCTTCTAACATCTATTCAAACATCTGTTAACTTTATGGAAATTTCTTCAGTTCAGCAACTGGCAATTTTTGTTACCAAAATTAATTATTAAATGAATGGATTTTGAGTTTTATTCATTCTTATTGGTTTTTACTTTAATACTCATTAACCACAAATTGTTTGGTGAAAGGAAAAACTATTCATTGTAATTTCAGAAAATGTATATGGATTATATATCATATTGTTATTTACAGGAGTTGTGCATAGAGTTATTGTAGGCAGGTAATGATAATAAAAAATTGCAAAACAAAATAGACCTTCCAAAAATATTGTATAAAAAACAGAAATTTAATTTGATTTTTGTCTGTAACTTTTAAATGGATTTTGATTCTTTGTATATTTTTATGTTCATGATTTTATGGGGTGATCTTTTGAACTTTGATTCCTTGACTCTGCATGTTGAGTCATGTTAGTGAGTAGAGTTCAATAGGTCTCTCAGTCAAGTTATAATCCAGAAGGATTGGAGAATGTGGGAATTTGTAGATTTGGACAATTTTGCATATTCTATTTTTTGACTTTTTTTGCCAATTTGGGGTTTTTATAACCCCCTCTCTCAGATTTCTGGTTTTCCTTTCTCAACAAGATCTAATCAGCTGAATACTAGTCTGATCTCTGAGTTAATTAGTTGTGGAGTGACTTTGATCCACCCATGCTAGTGATTGTTCCAGGTTACTGATATAATTTGAAGGTTGAAAATATATTAGTTGTACCAAAATATTCAGTTTAACAAATCCAAGTGTCTTTTCTATGGTCTGTACTTTTATTGAACATGGAATGGGATCAGCAAATGATCAAAACTAAGTGGAACCATGAGTGCAGCGACGTCCAAAACAAAGTCCTAAAGAAGATAAAAATATATTTAAAAATAGTTTGAAACAAAACTGCTTGTATGTGTCAGCTCTCGCTTTTCATTATTCATTATTCTATGTGTCTGTCTGTCCTCTAATTGAACATGGCTCTCAGCCAATCAGCATTCGAATGAGAAATTTACAAGTTATGGTAAAATGCAATTTGAAATGAGGAAAAGAAAAGGGAAGCCAGGTTGCACATTGCTGAGGGTACTCGCCTATCACCAAGGTGACTCTAGTTCCAGTCCCACAAGTCTCAGTGTCTTATGTGAGTAGAGTTGTTTATTGGTTTTCTCCTGTGTTTCAAAACAAAATCAACTTCTAAATTCTAATTCTCAGAAGGAGGACCACAGGTTGTTATCCACCGGCTATAAAGTGCTATCCTAGTAAATTAAAAACAAGGACATTTTTTAAAATAATGATGAGGTAGGAAGTGCTATTTGTAATGTGTGAAAATCAATAAAAAAAGCATCATGGACAGCTGTATCTTAAAAATTACTTTTTAAATCTCTTAAATCTTGGAAGCATTAGCTGCTATAACAATAAATTTAAAAAATTATTTGAGGAAAATTCTATTTTCTAATTTTATTTTCTCAATATTTTTTTATCTCCCAAAGCAGGTGCCAAATATTGTTTCAGCTGTTTTTATAGCATTTTTTATGATATTAAAAAACATGTACAATTATACAAACCAGAGTTGGCATCACTTAGATTCTGTTTACTTTACTCTATAAATCTAACCCAAGGAGAAGCTTGATAAAGACTAAATGCAAAAAAAGACCTTGACTTTCAGAAATAAAACCTAATCTTTAAAAATAAGCACCACCATCAGAAAGAACATATAGAATTATGTAATTTTAAAACATTTTATTGCTATAAGATGAATTCCATTCAAGTTATTTGGAATCAAAAATACAGAGATTTTGTATGTGTTCATTCAACTGACGACTGACTAGCCTCACTCTGGTGTTTTTCCTGTATTTTTTTAACCTTTAAACTTGTTTTTAAACTTCTCATAACTTCTCAAGAATTAAGTATCTTTACCTCAAACTTTTTTAACTTTGTTGCTGTAATTCTTTCTAATCTATGATTTCAATATAAAAATATGAATATGAAAAATTATGCTAACAAAGTGGCAGCTATTATTGTATTTGGTGTACAATGTATATTTTGGTCATCAAGGTGATATCTTTAATTGTGCCTGGTATCTTTTGAGAAATCAATAGAAAGGAGGATATTTATTTTATCTTAAAATGCTAAGTAATATTAGACAAAAATGATCAACATATATATGCCGAGATAACTGACTTATGTAGTTTTTATAGTGAGACAAGTACTCTAGCAAGCACCTTTCCTAGAAATATTTAAATATTCATTGAACTGAATTCAAGTACTTTAACATACACGTGGTACCAACTTTATTGGGTATCAAGGGAAGAGAAAACAAGATTACAAATTTATATGAACTATGCTACCCAACAAGGAAAGTGCGAACTGGACTCTAATAGACCGTACCGATTTACACAATCAACTAATTATTTCCACATGAGGAAACAATCCACGAAATAAATTCATGAAATCGGTAAGGTATATGTTTGCTCTGCATGGAAACGAGGCGATTGTGTAAATCGGTAAGGTCTATTCCCATGCTTGGCATTTCCTTTGACTATAAACTAGAAAAATATATTTTAGTGATAGTAAAAAATTACTCAACTAGCAACTAAGATCAATAAAATTTTTATAGGAGACATTCTGAAGCTCTTTGAATAAAGATTATCAGAAATTACAAGAACTTTGTGCATTTTTTATACTGTAATATAATAAGAGTATTTTGTGGTGGTCATGGAGTTGTTAAACTGTAAAAATTAATATAGATCTCTTTCAACTTTGAAGTGATACTGTAGTTATAGACATGAGAACCTAAGTAAAAACTTCTATATTATTTATAATAAGTGAAGTTTGACAGAGAGTTGGGAGGACAAAAGAGTTCCTGTGTAAAGAGCACATAAAGAGATGTCACTCTGAAAGCAAATTGTACAACTTAGGTATCGCCTCCAACACTTACATGGCCTGGTGTTTGCCGAACAATTGAGACATATTAACATAATGACACTAGTCTTCCCGGTATATAGATATCTTAAATTTGCCATTAAAACATGCAAGATGTGTCTTTGATAACATGAATTCATGGACAAATAGTGGTTTGGACAAATTGTATGAATTTTATGACAACCCTGTCTTTTTTAATCCTTAATCCTTAACTACCATGCTTTACCCAGAGTTGGTTTACAAGGATGATGGTAAATGCTACATTAAGAGAAAAAGGTGTGTTTTCAGTAACAAGAGTGTAATTAATACCACAATGTTATAAATAATCAATCTTATACAATTTAAATATTCTGATTTTTAAATGTAAATTACTTGGAAGTAATTTTGACAGCTTTTGATCAATCACCATCATTTTCACTGCAAATAACAAAATATTAAATATTAAAATGTTTTTCAATTTCAAAATTCTATTTTAAAAAATATGAAAATGCCTTTAAAATTTAACAAAATATATAGAATAATTTTTAGTATTTTGTTAGAAAGTATTAAATTGTTTCTTAAATAGGGTGATTATTTTGTCATTAGAATCCTCCATGCTGTTTATCCTGTGGCTAAAAATCAATATATCATGAAAACTCATCACATTTATAATGATAACTTCCATTCAATAACCATGATCAGTGCATGGATATAGCATTTTTATATTTCAGACCATGTATTTTTCTTGAGAATAAAATCATTTCTTTACCAGGAACAATGAATTGAATCATGAAATGGATAAATTACAGTACCAGTAATGAATGTTATTCTCAAGAGAATGGCATGTGGTCTGAAAAGGGAAACCTTTACACAAAATTGGATTGGTCATTTACCATAGTTGGTATATTTTTAACTACAAAATTCAGAAAATACACAAATATTTAAATTTAAAAGATATATATATTAAATTTAAGATTTAAAACTTAAAAATATTTGAGCAACACTGCACCACCTGCGCTTCCCTATATTTAAGGGATATTCTGTGATATAAACACCCTGGAGCTGTATAGCAAGAGAGAAAATGTAGAGAAACTCAAGGCGTAGCCGAGTGTTTCTTTGACTTCTCGAGTGCTCAACAGCTCGCAGAGTGTTTATATCACAGAATATGGACACAAGCAGATGTTTTATATTCCTTTTACAAAATATTTTTGACTTTTTTACGACCGAGCGTGTCTCTGTCCTCTAATATAAACATGGTCGCCAGCCAATCAGAGTGCTCGTAGTATCTCAAATATTTTATAATATGTAATAATTATATATAAATGGCTAATATAGAAATAAAAATAAAACTTTTTATAGTGGGATACAGATTTATTAACTTAATACTGGTTTCCAATTTGGCCCACTGTCACTCACACACACTACCACTAGATATGTAGATGATAGTTAGTGATCACTAACATGGACTGCGTCGGTGTTTCTAATGAAACAGTTATCTTGGAATAATAAATTTTACACCGTAGTGAAGGGAAGAGCTGACGTTTCGGACGTTAGTCCTTTGTCTGAGTCAACGTTGACTCCGATGAAGGACTAACGTCTAAAACGTCAGCTCTTCTCTTCACTACGGTGTAAAATTTATTATTCCACACTACCACTACATTATATATTCTATGCATACAACTCAACTCGCATGTTGGTTTTTATGGAGGGAGGAAAATCAGAGAACCTGGAAGTTCAACCAAAAAACCTTTGTGGCAAGGGAGAGAACAACACATCAAACAAACTCAACTCACATATGATCCAAACCAAGTCTGGGCTCGAATCTGGACCACAGCAGAGAGACAGGCGGTAAACCGCTATGCCACCCATACCACCCAATATCAGTGATAATAATGAATAGTTATTTATAATAATAAAATATCCTCAAAAATTATTTCTATTAGGATAAATGATTTCATTTTCATGTGTGATCTGTGGGTACTGCATTTGTACTTTCTATGAGTAGGAATGATCATATGAAATAGTTGTGAAAATCACAAACGTTTACAATCATCTTAAATCTTTATGGTTCTTTATTATTGTTATGTTTTATAGCCACGGCATTGCCAAAAGCTTGAAGTCTAGAATAAGAGACTTGAGTCCTTCAAGAAGAACACCAAGTCCCAAGCCAGAAAGAAAGATAAGCAAAGCAAAAAGTCCAACCAAATCACCAGTGAGTATTGCCAGAAAATTATTCTTAGGATCTCTGTCTTTTGGTGATCATTGATAATCCTATTCACAATACTATACAGGGCTTGAAACAGTCTGTCAGTTGCTGGTCATCATAATTAATTTTGGCATGATTATACCTTGTTTCTGGGCCAATGTTACTGGTCAAAATGACCAGGAAGGCCAAGATTTAACTGGACAAGTTCCAATTCTGGCTGGACATTGTCCAATGGCCAGCCATCATATACCGGTATTTTAAGCCTTGCTATATATGTGTGTGTGGGAAGTTTGGGTTGTATAGTGGTGAGGGCAGTTGGGAGGAATTCATATGAGACATGCAGCCTGGGTTTCGGTAATATTGAAAGTACACATAGTCGTATGAAGACTGATTTGCAAAATAGCCAGGGGCATGAAGTTAAGTACCTGGCAATAGACAGCCAGTAGCCACCTTCTATTGAAACCCCTGGGCATGGAAGTATAAAGCTTATTATACTGATCCTTTTATCTTACAGAAATCACCTGCTGGTTGGCTTCCTGCTTCCTTCAATCAGGTAAAAGTCTCTTGAGTAATGAATGTTTTACTAATTTCAATCATGTCTCAATCCCATATTTTTTTACTCATATATCTAGAAGTTGATGTTACCTTTAAAATGATACATTTATTCATCCAATCTATAGATGTTTTCAAGCTATAAAAGCAAGTCTGGTGACTTCAGAAGATTATTTAAAGAGTTGCCAGACAGTGAACAACTCATAGTAGGTTAGTAGAATCATTCCCTCAAAAATATATAGAATGTAGAATTCCGGGGGGGACTCCCTTGAAAAATGGGTAGGGATGCTCGACGGACGGTTTCGAAAATGACCCTAAAAGGTGCGCATAATAGAGATCCTGATTTCAGACCCTAAAAGGTGAGAAATTGTTTTATTGTTATGAAAAATCTGACCCTAAAAGGTGTGCTCTCAGCCAGAGACCATAAAAGGTGCGTGAGGGAAGGATTGCAGACCCTAAAAGATCCGTCGAGCATCCCTACCCATTTTTCAAGGAAGTCCCCCAGCGGAATTATGTGAATTAAGTGTACAAGTTGAAGTGGAAATGATTTGTTCCTTCCACCAACTCATGCTGTGAATAAGCCATGTCCTGACTTTGACATGAAATAACTATTGATATCAATTTTTTCCTTTAGATTATTCTTGTGCCCTACAGCGTGATATTCTCGTTCATGGCCGACTTTATATCTCACAAAATTGGCTCTGCTTTTATGCTAATATATTTGGATGGGAAACCTTTGTAAGTACACCTGTAGTACTTCTGTATTATTCATTCTTTTCAACTCTTTAGCAAAAATCCAAAGTTTGGTAGTTTTCATGTACCTTTTTCCACTTATTTTTCGTGCGTCACTTAATTTTTCACGAATTTAGCGTTTTGAAAAGTATCGCGAAAATTAATTAGATGTCGTAAAAATAAAATCAAGCGAAAATCAGGAAATGACTTAGTGACTTAGTTTTCACCCCAATTGGAAAATCGAGGAAAATTAAGTGTCACGAAATATCACCATCATATAATCGCGAAGCTTAGGAGTCGCAAAAATTAAGTGGAATAAGGTAATGTGAAATTTCTTATTAGACTGTCATGGCCTGTTTGTGATTGTATACCTGTAAAGTAACTGTACTGAAAAGTTGAAAAATATTTTTATTCCCAAACCATTACTCACAATAAGGGACTCAGACTTCTGTGCTCAAGGCTCAGTCAACATGCTGAGCACTCTATCACTACATTTGCTACACATGACACTCAAAACATATCTTGTTTTTGCGTTGCAATCTTGAATTTCATCTTGACAAGGGTTGGGTGGGCTTTAAGGACCTATTAAATCAAAAAATTATGGGAGCTAAAGATGAATAAAATTGATCTTCTTTTAGGTAACCGTAAGATGTACAGATATTACTAGTATTAGGAAAGAAAAAACAGCACTTGTCATACCGAATGCTGTTCAAATAAACACAGAATCTGAAAAGGTAACTAGTATACTGATGCCACTAAGAATCAGTTACTGTGGTTCTCAGTATTCTTTGAACTGGATAGTTACCAGTCTTATAGCAGTGGAATTTGTATTTTTCACTGTCGTTAATCAAAGATATATATATGGTACCAACAGATTTGTTTTGATTGACAGCAATGAAAAATCAATTTTACAACAAGCCACTGAAATGTCTGAGTGTGTAGAATATTGAGAATCGCAGAAGCCACTGAAATGTCCGAGTGTGTAGAATATTAAGAATCACAGAAGGTAACAGTTGCATACCTGGTAATTAGGGAAGGCCATTGAACTGGGATCAAGTCATGCAATGACGAAATAAGCAATAGAACTTGAGTCTATCCACTTTCTTTTGTTACCTCCTGGTTTTGTAAGAATGTCATGCAGTTTAAGGTAAAATTAATATAAATTTCCTTTCTCTGTTTTTCAGTATTTTTTTGCATCATTCATATCCAGGGACACTGCATATACTGTTCTCTTCAGAATATGGCAAAATGCTCTCCTTGATCAGGTGAGCATGACCAGAAATAACTCATTCAACTGAGCTGAGTATGCATTAGTGCTAATTTGCTGTGGTTTTGTGTTGTTTTTAGCCCTTGACCCCTTCAGAACTGATTCAAATGGTTGGTAAATATGTTGAATCAGATAAAGAAGACTCGGATGACTCAGATAAGGACCTCAGCAGTGAAGCCTCAGACCTTTCTGGTGAAGAAGAAGACAATGACACAGAAGAAGAAGAAGATGATGATGATGATGATGATGATGATGAAATTTTATCTGATGATGACTTTGCAAAACAAGACGATGATAATAAAGAAAACAAAGATAACAACAGTGCTTTCATGGTGATTACATTATTTTTTTACATTTAAAAAATATTTTTCAACATGAATAGAATACTGAGTAAGAGAAAGGAAGAAAGTGGGATGAGAAGAGAGAAAAAAATCCCATTCCTTTTTTCATTTTAATTTCTTCTAAATCTATTTCCATTCCTAGCCTGTCAGCAATGGTGCATTGAATACACCACCTGAGTTGTCCGTCACACCTCCATCACCAACGCAGTTAAAATTGAATGACAATGATAACACATCTGAAGGATCGTCTGTCACCCATAGAAAGAAACATTCACCTTCTCCAGTCTCTAAAGGCCCAGACTTCAAGGGTCTGCTAAAGTCCATGAGAAAAGACAAGCACAAGTTATCTGATACCGAGGAGACGACCAAGAACCATGTTAAAGAAAGCAGCGACATGGATGAGGAAGGCTCTGTTTCTGAGTTCTTGGAAGAGGAAACTAAAGGTAATGATGATACACAGGACATTACATGGTGAAACCTCTGAAAAAGTGTTCCAAGTAAGACAATTCACAAGGCACAATCCCTTAAAATACTTGTGGTTTCCTGCCAAGGTTTAGAAATTTGTTGTCAACCTTTTTGCAGCTTGCAAGGGCATTGCACACTAGATTAAGACTGGACCATTCCTGGCTTGTAGAGACATATCTGATTTACAGTGTGATTTGTTCCTATTCAGATCCCCAAAACTGCATGTGTGACAAACATCTTGCTATAGAGATGTTGAATGAGGTGAGTTTACAAATCTATTAATGTTGATTTCCCAGCTAGCATAATATGAATCTATTCATTGCCTGAAGAAAATATTTTCTTATTAGAGTTAAAAAATTGCCTCGGGCTGTCAGTGACAGTGCTTTTTCCTTGCATTTGATACAAAATATGGAGTTCAACCCAATGCATTTTTTGTTTCCACAAAAACTGTTTTAAACTTTAGTTAGTTTTTCCTCCAATTTTTTAAGATTTTCTATCTTACATTTTTTTATGGTAAAATCATAGGTTTGGCCCATCTCAGCAGATGATATGTATGGGTTATTATTCACCGAGTCAAATTTTTACAAAAAACTCCAAAAACACCGTAAAACAAAAGATCTGGTGTTCAAGCCATGGACCAAGTCTGATGATGGACAGCATCGAATCCTTACATATACTATTGCTTTGAATTATTCTATTGGACCAAAGTCCTCTCCTACAACAGAATTTCAGGTAATTTTTTTGAAGTCTGAAACAAACTCTGGTCGGATCTAGTTTTAACCTCTCTTGTTTCCTATTTTAGCATTGCTTCAAAGGGAGTGTTCCGGGGAAAGTCTATGTGGTACAGGCTGAGGTGAGGCGAACTCATGTTGCATATTAAATTCAACATGACCTGTTAACTATTGGGTGTTTTGTGCTTCTAGGTGAATAATGAAGGGATACCATATGGTGACAGTTTTAGTGTGGTGACTAGATATTGTATAACCAAGTGTACAGAGAAATCCTCTAGACTAAGGTGGGTTTTAAAACACATCTCTTTGCTGACTGTTCTGTTCCCTGATAATTTTGCTTGTTATGTAATGCACTCCCCTCAATCAGTTTACCCACCACGCCCCTCTTAACGAATAGGTTTTGGCTATGATAAATATTCTCCACCGCCCCCATCACACATAAGAATATTTCAATGATGTCCCTTTTAAATTTACAGAGTAACCAGCGAAATAAAATATAAAAAATCCGTTTGGGGTTTCGTCAAAAGTAAGTAGACCTGAATACCGTTACCGTATTGTGTTAACAGTTGGATTAACAATGGCCACATCAGACTTGGTTGTCCCACCCCCTGCCTTCTAGCCATTACCAAACGTCAGGATACTTTTATCTGAGAGATTAAGAATCAAGACGCGAACGTCGAAGATGATGACGCGGATTTTTTTTCGTATGCGCACCGTCCTCTCGACAGGAAGCCGGAGAACGCTGCCAATGACTTCCCGCCGAGGACGTCAACCACGTTAGAACAGCGCGCACATAAAAAATACACTCGCGCCGTCGTGTTCGACGTTCGCGTCTTACTGCTATTTTCAAAATTCTGCGAACTCAGACATTTCAATGGCTTCTTGTGAAATTGGTTTTTCGCTGCCGTCAATCAATGATAATCAGTCGGTACCTTTTATATTTTTGACTGGCAGCAGTAAAAAACAAAATTCCAACGCGTGAAACTCGCAGAATTTTGAGAATCGCAGTACTGCTAAATCCTTCTATTGGTACCCAGCGATCGAATTGGAATTTAGCATGTGGGTTTCACGGAGGACGGAAAAAACTCTCTAATCAAGGGAGACTGAGACCTAACAAGTTCAGCTCATGATTCCAGGAATCCAAACCTACTTTGGCTTTTCAATGACAAGATTAACATTACTAACTGTTGTTGTTGGTTTTCCACAGACATGATCGAGAAGAATGCATCAGATGGTCTCAAAGAATACTTCACGTTTCTAGGTAAGCCGTTAGTAAACATCAGAACACCTATGTCCAGAGACTTGTTGGAAGTAAATCTAAAATGACTGTTTTTGAACAGGTCAAAGCTTACGAAAAGAAACCGACACCGAACGAACAACCAAGCGACGAAGAACTTCACCAGGGAGACGTCATAAACGGAACCGTAGCCTGAAGAGTCGGGAAGATATTCTTCCATCACCTAGCTCGACGTCTTTGTCCGGTACGTAAGTCTTTAAAGGCCCAGTTTTGACCATTATGCTTTGCTCGCCGCGAACAATAGTTGCCTCGTTCTCGTGCAAATCATAACAATAACAAAAGTGCGCAAAGCATAATGGTCAGAACTGGACCTTTAAAAGGGGAAAACTTAATACAACTGACATCTCTTCTCACCGCTACGTTATTTTTGCTGAGGAATGAGTGTAGAGGGGCCGTGTTCCCCAAGATAGGCCTTTTTTCCC
>OCZR010109323.1:19423-29750 GCA_900234385.1 Anemonia viridis | reverse complement strand
ATATTTTCCCGTACAGACCTCGCGCTCGGTTAATAACCTCTTAATATACAAATTAGATAAGTAGCTAATTAATTCAGTAGTGTGATGATCTAATGCAATCTAATCTATGATCTAATTGGACGTATTCATCCAATCAGAGGTCATACTTATGATACGGCGACAGCTACGAAGAATTGTTTTAGCGACACATCCAATCACAGAGAGAAGGTAAAAATTAACAACAAATCAGAATCGAGAAATACAATACGGTTACGATACAGCTGCAACACGGACAAAAAGTATCGTAGTTGTCTCCCACTCATACGAATACAACTCTAATACCAGATCTAATGATTATGTCAACATCATCTCAGATAAAATCAAGCACAAAGGCTCATCATCTTACTGAATGGTACATTAAAGCACTCAAGGCGAAAGATGGTCCTCATATTATCGTTGAAGGTCAAAGACGGTGAGTTTTCTAAAAGATCATGAAGAGTGAATTCAGTAACATTCTACTTAGAGTAAAGGATTGGAGCAGTTTTGTGTGCTTATTACTTATAGTGAAGATCCAATAGGAGAATTGTGGCACAGCACTGGAATAGTGAACAGGATATCACCATACGTGGTTGAAACAAAGTCTAAGTCACAATATGTACTTGAGGGAGAGATGCTGACTAGAGCAACTCTCAACCAAGGTAGGGCTAATGTTCTGGAATATGTTACTTTGTAATAGTCGACTGATCCAGCATTTATTGTTCTCCCTCCTAGCTACTGTTGCTACATTGGACAATCTAAAATGGATTGTCAATATAAAGGAAGGAACAGACATCAATTGCTAAAAATGTTTATGTCTAGCTAGGATAAATGCATTCTAAAGAACTTTTTAGAAAAGAATCGATAAGAACTAAGAAATGTTATTATAATTTGAGTTTGTTGATCTGACATTCTGTATTCCATTGGAAAAATTGCTGATTATTCAGTAGTCATTCAAGCATATAGCCAGGATGGGTCTATTGATTGATTGATTGATTGATGATGATGTTGCTACTCTGACAATGATGATGATGATGTTGCTGCATGATGATGATGATGATGATGATGTTGTTGCATGATGATGATGATGTTGCTGCATGCTGATGATGATGTTGCTGCATGATGATGATGATGATGATGATGATGATGATGATGATGATGTTGCTGCATGATGATGATGATGGTGATGTTGCTGCATGATGATGATGATGATGATGATGTTGCTGCATGCTGATGATGATGTTGCTGCATGATGATGATGCATGATGATGATGCATGTTGATGATGATGATGTTGCTGCATGATGATGGTGATGGTGATGGTGATGGTGATGGTGATGGTGATGTTGCTGCATGATGATGATGATGTTGCTGCATGCTGCATGCTGATGATGTTGCTGCATGATGATGATGATGATGATGATGATGATGTTGCTGCATGATGATGATGATGATGATGTTGCTGCATGATGATGAGATTGAGATCAAGATCAAACTTCAAGAAATAAACAGAATCTTCAAATCTATCTAGAAAGGCATGAGTGAGTTTGACTTTAAGGAACACTGTAAAGTGTGGAAAATTTGCATTTTATAATGTCTGATGGTACATATTTTTGTGTTTCTTATATTCAGGATTTTCAACAAGGTTTGCAAAGGCATTCACTAAAGGCTTTCCTTCCAACTGGCAACAGCTTGTAAAAGAACATTTTGACTCTGTTTTAGATAATAGGTATGATACATATGTAGAATGTGAGACTGTTTACAGTAGAATAGAATAAGAAAGAAAGAAATAGTACGCAGTTCAGAAAATATTACATACACCTACAGTATTTCAAAAAATGTTGTCGGGCGGAGATCTGAAATCTTTGAACAAAATGACTGGGAGGCTAGAGAATTACTTTCTTTTTACATTAATTTTGAAAATCACAATACATCGTTTATGAGATACTAACTTACTCGAAAATAATTCATTTTTCTTCATATTTGATTTAAAAGCTCACAGTCCACAATTCATTTCGGTCCTCCGACCGACAACATTTTTTGAAATAGGTGTGTATATATGGCAAGTAGGATGATCTGTTGGTATCTGGTAAACATAGACTGATATTCTGTGCTCAAGGCCTAGAATAACAGCTAGTCAGGACAAGTTTCATGTTTCTATGACCTACCAAATCCAGACAATAGTGTTTCAAAATTCAGCAATCAAATTTATAATGGGCCAAGTTCATCCCAATTACATTTTCTGGTGAATATGGCTGTCTTGTCTTGGGAATTTTCTTATCTCTCAGTCAGAATACACTCAATTTGTTCACTTGTGAGTTTGATTGACGGAAGCCAAAATCATAGACAATTAGTTGGAGTCAGTTAATTTTGATTATGAAAAGCACTGAAGTCTTTTTTATATTTTGTTTCATTTACTCCATTCTCCCCTTTTTTTAACTCCTCTCCTCTCCTTTCCAATTTCTTGCCTCATATTATGCTTTCACTAAACTCTATCTCTGTCATATATCTATCTAGCTCAACGAAGGGTGATCAACCACAGAAAGCAAATAAATCACTGATTAATACTAAGAAGCTACCTCTACCTAGAACGCAAAAAACTCCTAAAAATAAAGGTAGGATAGGATAAACAGAATACTGGTTTATGCTCTTCTGGACTTCAAAAGGCATAATGTAATATTTGTTTGTTGTTTTCAGGTGTAACACCTATTGAAGTAGAGCTTAAGGTTAGAAAAAATAATTGTTATGGAGTCTTGTATGCTCACCCAGTTTCAGTCATTTTTATTCACTCATTTGCTTTCATCCATTACAAGGTGAGGACACATTGCATTCAACAGAGTAGATTTGTGCCGTATGTGTGCCTCAAGCTACACCTGACATGTTTTCTATAATAACCAGTTCTGCGTTCGATGCAAATTGCTGTTTTTGAAGACCACAGACTCATTTGCTCAGGCTTAGCCTCGTTAAGTCAGCTATCCAATGACATTATTTATGTTGCTTTTTACATTTTTAATGACAGCGTACCAGTAGTGGTCGTCTGATCAAACCCCCTCTGGCCTGGTGGAGAGGACAAAGAATTCTGACCGACGGCCAACATAACCTTACTGCCATTGAACCAGGAGGAGAAGAACACACTGGTTTGTCTGTTGGGCTGTATGACTTTGATCTAAAGTTACCAAAGGTATTACTTGATTTCACTTGTAATAATCTAGTCTCATGTTTAATGTTGGTCAGTGGAATCACAAGTTTTCAATTGGAGCAGATAATGAAGTTCAGAGACTTTAAATATCAATCTTATTGAAATCTAGTAGTTTCTGACAAAATTATAGTTCATGTGAGATATAGAGACGTGGATTGTAACACCCACTCCCCCCTCCACCCCCATCTCCAAGATAAGTATGTCATAGGGGAGGGATGTGGTTAAAGTGGAAACATTAGCGGTATCACACCCTAGGCTAGGATTAAGTGGTATGCCATGATACTAACAAAAAACTCAAGGAGTATGTATGTGTTGATAAATTTTTAAAGAAACAACATCTAACACTGTGGTATACCTCAGAAAGTATATTAGGGCCTTTCAGACAGGCTATTATCTGAAGGCATTGTCAGAAGGTAATAGTGAACAATCTGCACTGTACAGTAAATGGTCGGTAAATGGTCAGTAACGTAACGGTAAGAAGTGGTTGGTGTATGGTTGGTTGTATGAGTTGGGTCCGATGTGTATGTAGATGGATCGAAGAAACGATAAGGTAACAGTAAGTGGTCGGCGAACATAGTTACCAACCACTTACCGTACGGTGCAGATTGTTCACTATTACCTTGTCAGAAAGCAAAGGTGCCTCTCAATGGTTTTTTATCTCTCTTTTTTCAATATTTGCAGGATAAAGCCACTTCGATGAATTTAAAAGCTATGACGCCCAAAGTTGCTAAATATGACATAACTAAAGCTGCAAGACCCAGACAAAATCCGAGAACCAAAACAAAGGGAAAGAATGCAAAATCCCAGAAAAGAACTGTGAAGAACACAGAAACAAGTTCAATTGACGAAAGTGAGTCGTCAGACAGCACATCATACGATAACAAGAAAAAGACTAAAGCCTCTTCAACTAGTGAAAAACTCAGCACCTCACAAACTGAAAGTGATGCATCTTCCTTTCCAAGCGTTGTGAGACCAAAACCTCAACAAACATCAGAAGAATCCTGGATGCCAAGCGATAATGATAGTATCGCAAAGAGAAGTAGCAAAACTTCTATTCCCAAATCAAAGAAACCTCAAGCTGCACCCAGTAACACAAGATTTACACGCTCAGGAAAATACTACTCAGAATTATCAACGGAAGAATCTGCCGATGATAACAAGGAAGAGGAAGAAGATCAGGAGGATTTTGATATGGTTACAAGAGATAAAGTCAAAAGGAACATTTCATTCAGTGATGACGATGGTAACTCAAAATCTTCCCCACAAAGATTAACCCAGAAAAAGAGAAGCAACACCAACTTAAGCAAGAAGGAGAAAAACAAAATGTCATCAAACCCCATTGATAAGCCTCCCAAAGAAATGAAAGTTATCCTGGAAAAAAAATGCCCAATGACCAGAAGTCACAAACCTATCAATAATGACAAAGGTGATGCTGTGTACTCTAGTGAAGATACCTTGAGATCCAAAGATTCTTCAAAGTTCAGAAAACCAGCCAGCTATTTCAGAGGTCACAAGAAAAAGAATTCTGAGGCTCAGAAGTATACAGAATCAAGTAGTGAAGAAAATGCACAGCAAAGAAGATATTTAAGAAAACGGAACAAAGATAATCAAGAAGTTGCGATGATTAATAATTCAGATAGTAAAAATGAGAACCGAGAACGCAAGGGGTACAATCCACATGTAACCAGGAAAAGAGATGCCTCTCGTAAGCATATTTCTGTTGTGGAAGAAGAAGATGAAGATGATCTGTCGTCATCTGATGAGGAGGAGGGTCAAGCAATAGCTGAGATGCTGAGTAATGTCAGGCAGAGGAAGGCAGCTGCTGAGATTCAAGCAAGTGAGGCTTCTGATTCTGATGCACCTAAAAAGAAGCAGCGCAACCAAACAGCTAGGAAGAACAAAAATCAAAGATCTAAACCTGGAAACACTCAGGATAAAAACCAACAGAAGAATACCGAAGTGCGAGATAAAGATGACATGGATGAAAGGGATTGGAAGCAAGATGAAATCTTCAGATTAAGCGAGTAAGAAAATATACCATAGGATCAATATATTTACTGTTTAGTATCATGGAGCATAGCTTACTGTAGCTTGTGTGTAATGCACTGCACTGGTTCTAAAAATAGCACACTTCATAGACGAATGACTCAGACTTGCCTTGCCTTGCCTTGCCTTGCCTTGCCTTGCCTTGCCTTGCCTTGCCTTGCCTTGCCTTGCCTTGCCTTTTTCACATATGTTTTCGTACGAAAACTGCTCTAAAAACGTCTATTGGGGATTCAACATGTATTTTGAATGACTGCTTTCTTCTCCAGGGCACTTCACTCGATTCCCCTCAGTACACCAAGGTTCTGGCAGAAAGTTTCCGAGTCAGTTGAGACAAGAACAGCACAAGAGTGTCAGTCAAAGTATGATGAACAGCTGAACTTGAAACCAAGAAAAATGTTAAAACCAAAGGAGAAACAGCCAAAGGCTAATCCGAAACGTAAATATATTGCAAACATATAGTACTATCTATCTGTTTAATTTCTATTTCGCCAGAAAATTCTTCTCCAACTGAACTGCCCTTTGCTTATTGATCTAGCAAAGTGGGGAAGACTTTTCAGGGTTAAAAAAGCCTAGAACAATCTTCCCCACTTTGCTAGAACCATGGTAAAGGGTGGTGGGGAAAGGTTTTTCCAGCAGTAAACCCTTTCAGTTAGAAGTTTGTTCATCCATTTATTGTTTCCCCTCTATTGCATAATCTTGGATTTTTACTTTCTATCCATTTTGCCTTCCCTTCCATTTTTCTATTGATTCACATCTTTTTCAGCCACCTCAACATCCATTCTTCTGTTCATCCTTTTATTCCCTTTCTCTCTTTCTCTTCAAGGCATAATTTGTTGCTACCCATCCATTTTTCACCCATTCTTTCATCCTTTCTTTATCCCTTTTTCCTTCCTTTCATCTTTTCATCCATTCATTCTTTGCCATTTTCTATCCTTCCCTTCCATCTTTTTCCCCATTCATTCATGTGTCTTTTGTCATCCAGCTGTTGCCATCACTGGTGGTGTTGGTACAATCAAAAGGAAGAGGGCACTCAGACAGTTGGTACAGCAAAACAACAATGGATATGAGGATGACATATTTGAGTCCACACCCTACAAAAACACAAAGAAGAAGTTCAAGGTAAACTACTTCTGTCTTTGTCATTTCTTACCATTTTTTTAAGTATCAGTGGATGATGATATTGTCACTGTTCTTGAAATTTAGTTTTTCACTGATGAAAAAGACGAAGACAGTGAAGCTGAGGAGAATGATGATGATGAAGATGATAATGATGGTGATGATGAAGAACATCATCACATGGATTTCAAGACTCCAAGCAGTCGTACCCCAAGTAGTCGGTACAGACCCTTAGGACCTGCAGGCAGCTCAGGATATACTCCAGGTTCTGATTTGATAAGTCCAAGCCTACTGCAGCCAGTTAATAGGTATCTGTTCTGTTTTTGATTGACGAAAACCCTACTATTAAACTACAATCACCCTAACAACAAACTACCATGAGCCTAATAATGTCCTACCAACTACTGGCAATTCCATACCAATATCCTACTAAACCTACTGTTACCTTGCCAAAACCCTACCATCCTACTGATACCCTACCAACACCCTACTGATACCCTACTGACACCCTACCAACACCCTACTGACAACCTACCAACACCCTACTGACACCCTACCAACATCCTACTGATACCCTACTGATACCCTACTGACAACATACCAACCCTCTACTGACAGCCTACCATCCTAGTGATACCAACACCTTACTGCCATCCTACTGACACCCTGTCAACACCCTACTGAAACACTACCAATACCCTATTGATACCCTTCCATTACTAACCACCTAACAGCATCAGGCCATCAAGTCATTCATTCTTCCCATTCATTCATTCATTCATTCATTCCTAATCCTTGTTCATGCATCCACTCGTAGGGAGGGAATGGATCACTACATTCATCGTATGAAACAAGGTAGAAAAGGAGTTGGACAGTACAGGAAGCAAGACAAGACAAAGGTAACTGTATGTCAAAATTCCTACTTCACACACTATCAACTAGAGGCTTTGCACCATCACATGATGGCAGCATGACAGGAGGCACAACAATAGAGTCTTTTTCCCCTGGGAAATAGAGTTCTTTCTCATGTAAATCAGATAAGACCAAATTCAATTGTTCCTGCTTCCTGTTATGGCCGTCATCACAGGATGATGCAAAGCCTCTATCATAACCTCATACTTTTATTTCACTAGGTGGTCAAGACATCAACCCCAAAGAAAAAAGCTACAACTTTGATTCCCAATGCTGATGCTTCAATATTTGATGTCCAGGAAGTCCTTGAACAAGATTCTGATGAGGAGAATGATTACTACTGGTCTGATGAATAAACCATTTCAAATGGCATGCATTCCTCGCATCTTCCTAGCCTTCAAATACAGTCATTTGTGACAAAAGTGTATTAACCAGAATCTTGATCGGTAGTGAAAGGAATATTTTCCCCCCTTAAACACACTCCCTTTTGACCCCTTCCTCTATCCTCTTGCCACGTGAAAATTCATCCATTTGTAAATCTAAGGATAGAGGAAAAGTCCCTTGTTTTAAAAAAGGACAACTTTCCATCTTCAAATAGAAAAGCCTTCAAAACTCTTACTTGTCTCTTCCCATGTTCACCAAGTCTGGACACACCACCCATTGGTTTTGTATATACTGACCAGCTATTCTGAGGTTGAACTTGTAACAAATTAGGTCAAGTTTGCATTGCAATGCATTGTGGAACTGGAGACATATTTCCAAGATGGTGACTATTTTGTCTAACAAAAGAGGCCTAAAATGCACTGTATATGGAATATGGAGGGCCTAGTAGGGCTGTAATTGGGTCAAGTTTGCATTGCAGTGCATTGTGCAACTGCAGACATATTTCCAAGATGGTGACTATTTTGTCTGACAAAAGAGGCCCAAATCCAGCCCATTTTTTTTCTCAACCCCAGGATGGCTATTGCAGTTTTTAAACATTTTTTCAGTGTAAAGAACTCATTGTTATTGTTTAATAAAACTTTTACTAGTCAACTTGGTCATTCATGTGTTCTAACCAGCAATCAGAACTTCTTCACACTGTAGTAGACCAACTCAACACACAAAAGTATGTTATACATTCATTTAATGCATGGACTTTTAACTGCCAATCAAACTTTAGTTCCAGCCAGCTCTACATCAAAATGTGTTAGTTTGCAAACAAAAGACTATGCATATACTAGATGAAAAGTGTACTTAAAATGCAGTCATACTTTGCGAATTGCAAGTTGCCCATTTCAGACCACGTCATTCCCTAGAGAAAATTAATTTTTGATAAAATATTTACACATGAAAGAATCAACTCCCAAGAGTCGCATCACGTGGTCTGAAATGTGCACAACAAACAATGAAGCTCAAAAGGTCTATTAATTCTTTTTAGCTTAGCCATATTTTTTCCCATTTCAGACCAGGAAATCTGTGCTCACAGTTCCATGAAAATTGATCATAGGACTACATGTATGAATGAGTAGTTTAAAAATTACGTGGGCTTCCTGTGGTTTGAGAAGTTCTAATTTCGACCTGGTTCATTCACAGTACTTCATTCATATTTAAGTTTTCAAACTGTTAATAAAGAACTCTATACCACCAATCCACGTAAGCTGTCTTGACTGTCCATATGTTCTTGATGCTGCAAGTGCAACATTCGATATTATAATTTGAACCATCTCTTCTTCCAACCTTTGCCCTTACTTCACAAAAAATCCCATAGATTTGCACTCTTGTTTCTTTAGTTCTTTCAAATTCGTATGTCCACGTCTCAGTAGATACTCTATTCTCATTCCATCAGTTTTTGGCAAAGCAGCATTTTTACGAAATTCTCTTCTGATGTGTTCTGTGAATCCATCTTTTCCTTTGCTTGCTTTCAGAAGACCGCGGTATAATTTCAAAACTTCTTTCTGTAATCTGCTGTATGCCATGATGAAGAATCTATTTTCCCCTTGTGAATAGTACAAATTGTTTCCTTCAGCTAAATATTTTTTTAAGATGATTTATACCTCGGTGACATAACATTCACTTGGTCGACCATCTTGGTTTTATTTGGCCGCATCTGCGCGTTGCGCAGGCTCATATTCACAATGTTATGGGGAGGGAGGGTTCTAAACCCAGATTGTAATATGCAGAATACAGCAGTAACATTTATAACGAATCAATTATTTTTGGAAACATTATTCTCAGTATTTAACCTTCTCGAAGTAGAGTCAGCAGAATATTTGGATAAATGATCTTAAAATAGAAATCCATTGTATTTGACAATTCTCATCTCACTACACCCCCTTCAACCATTACCGCTGACTTTCTCTCTATTACCTATGCCATAAAGAAGGAAGAAAAACATGCGGCCAGATGAACACAAGAAAAAGAAAAATACAGAATACAAGAAGAAACATGGAATAACAGCTAAAAAAGAATGCAAGAAGGAAGAAATAAAGAAAGGCAAATCAGAAAAACCTGAGAAATCTGAAGAGAAGAAAGAAAATACTTCAAGAGTTGGAGATCATGTGAGTAAAAAACAAGTCCTTCAAGATG
Source organism: Anemonia viridis (assembly GCA_900234385.1). Classification (NCBI taxonomy): domain Eukaryota; kingdom Metazoa; phylum Cnidaria; class Anthozoa; order Actiniaria; family Actiniidae; genus Anemonia; species Anemonia viridis. Next base: position 19,895 of record OCZR010109323.1, on the reverse strand, counting down.
GCAAAGTTAAACCATTGGTGAAGTTGTTAACACTAATTGAATACTTAGCTGTGAAATTTGTTTTTTAAATGAAGGAAACGAGAAGTTTTTCAAGAAGGAAGCTAGCTAGTAACTGGGACAGATATGAAGAATTAGAAGGTGAGATTAAATTAAGCTAACTTTTTCTAAAAGTGGATAACATCCCACTTTTATTCCAACTAGAGGCTTTTGATTGCAAATTGCAGCTCCACTCAGTAAAATAATTAAGCATTTATACTTTTCAATACTATTTAATATTGGTTTAGGGGAATCTGATGACACTTACCAGACTAAAGGGCGAAGAGGAGCCAACTTTGCCACTTTGTTAGAAAGAACAGGTCAGTGGCGTCAAATGGTATTGTGAATCTGTGATTAGCCATGGGCATAGAATATATCACTTTTGTGTGGGAGTACTCCAAATTCCTTGGGCAGGGGATGGGATTGGATCTGCACC
>OCZR010109323.1:0-12064 GCA_900234385.1 Anemonia viridis | reverse complement strand
CACTAGCAGGGGAAGTTCCTACCTAGCCGGGTCCCCTCAGTAATAATGATCGGATGTACTTTAGAGTGAATACTGAGAATTTTAGGTCAGTTGCTAATACTTTTGTCCTACCCGCCCTCTTTTTTTGGCCTTGCTACCGCCGTGCAAAAATGTTTGGCAGGATTTGACCCGACTTACTATAACTATTATTATTCCTCTATCTTAAGATCGCTTTTATCTAAATGTGTTGATATACATATTGTACATCGAGCTAGTGTTATCAATGACTTAACTTTATCTAGTATATTTTTGAAGTTTTTTGAATATTACTTTTCATTCATTTATTTTTTTTGCAAGATGAATCCTGCATCAAATTATTTTGAATCAGACTATATAGGATATGTCTGGCATATATATCTCGGAAGTATTGCGACTGATAGTGTGTCTGATTTTTAAAATACATTTTCAGTTAAGAAAAAATAAATAAATAAATTGATTAATTAATTAAAATGAAAAAGTGAAATATATGTAAGAGAATAAAAGTTTTGCATACGGATTCTATGCTAGTTTTTCCAATGATCAGGATAGCTAGTAAAAAAGATTCTATAGATTTGTATTTCAAGTTATTTCAGTAAAATTTTCTTTAGAATTTCATTCCAATAACATTAACCACCCGCAAAACAAACAAAAGACACACTTTTAGATCCACACGTGTGCCGAGTAAAGAAATCCCCAAATTGTTCAATATTTGCGGTACATTTCCTTACACGCGTGACTTTATTAGCCTTTTTTTTTTACAAAACTATTGTTTTTCAGTTTCAAAAACCTCATAACAAATGGCTCGCACTATTGAGATACTAAACTGAAGTCTGTCATTTGTTATTTTGCATACACAAAAGAATCCATAAGTTATATAATGACCAAATACATTACTTAACATTAGTATATACCAAGAACTATTGACGATCACTCAATGATCAGTCTATCTTTATACATCTCAAGACAGTTTCATGGTCAATTGGTTGTTTATATCTTCCGTCCGGCAATCTGATCAGTTTGAATCATAACCATTCTCTTCCTAGTAAGTACAACAAATACTTCCGATACGCCAGTTTAAAAATCCGTATTATTTTTTTTTATTTCCATTTTCATGTTCTTTTTTAATTCATTAACAAAATCATTGTTAGCGTAACTTCGCTCCGTTGTACTATTAAGCACAGTGAATCTTTACCACCAGTATTCATACCATATTATTCTACTTTTATGTAAACGTATAAAAGACGAGTGCTCCCTGTATGGTTAATCGAATACTTTAGATTTGAATCACCGTACCTTTTTCGAGTTCTTTTAAGGTTTTGCTATTGGACGCCAAGCGTTTATCTAAATCTGTCTAAAATCCGGCAATACTCAAATTAAGTTCAAAGTAACCTTAAGCTTATATTTATGCTAAAAAACCTAGAGTTTTCGGTTTTCGACTAACAAAACAATCAGCTGCTGAGGTGTACGCCTTTGGCATAAGTAAATTAGCACCAACATTTTTGTTACACTTTATTTGGGCGTTATTCCTTGACGGATCGCGGGGTGACAAAACTAGAAAATCGCAGGTAAGAAAGTCTTTACAATTGCTTTGGTAACACGATTCAATTTTTTATGAAAAAATATATTACACATTCTTTAATCAAGCTTGTATTTTAGCGAAAACCCCTGAAATTTGACTTCAGTTTTATATCCATTCCAAACAAAATCAATAGATTAGTCTACTATAATATATAAATCAATGATTGCTCCGTATCAGATCACAGTACTAGAACGCGCGCAGGATCAGTATACATATTACAAAAACTAGAACAAAATAAGCAAAATATGTATAATTATACAGCCCGTATTTCGGTGATATAGGTCATATACTAGTTATACATTAGTTACTTATACACCACAGTCAATCACGGTCTACATACGTATACATAGCTTAGTTTTTACCGATGGACTGTGTGCAGCCATGATATGTCAGTACTAAGTAAAACCTCTAGCATGCGAGTTTAACTCTACATTTATGAAGTCATAGTTGCCGTGTAAGCTTGGGGTTTATAGTAGTAGATTCTCAATATTTTCCAAAACTATAGAAGAAGATTTAGAATCTTCTAGAATCACACTCCATTCCATTTGTTTATCAAAACCTCAGTTATTGTAGCTTTTTAATTTTTTCAGTTAAGGTAGGTACCTACAAAACAACAGCCCATCACTTATTTTGGGGTTATTTGCACTTGTTTTGTTCAGACACTATGTTTCCTGCAAACACCTGCAGTAGTTATTTCATTAACCTTAATGGTCTGACTATGGACAGAACGTTATATATGCATATACGAATGTTCACATATTTGATTCCTTTGTACCTATCGTAATCTATCTATGCAACACCAGCCTTGGCAAATTGTTTGTGAACATTTTTCACTTTTTTGTCATTTTGATGTTCTTTGTTGGAAAAGAAAAAAATAGCGATTATCATCAATTGGGGATATCTGAACTGAATCCAGATAACGATCAGTACAGCACTAAGGAGTCTTTCAAGTATTACTGACTTAAATGCATAATGACAGTGCTTCAAGTGCATTGATTTTTACTTTAAAAAAAGTCAAGAAAATATTTTAACATAAATTAGTACAATCATTGATTCAATCCGACAGTAACTGAATTCAGCGACGAATAATTATCAAAATGAACAATTGGCCACGTGGGTCAGTATAGTACGTCAAGCACTGACACTATGAAATCTTATTTCATATGTGATACCAACATAAAAGAAATCCTTCTTTAAAAAAGCCAAAATTTTGTGATTTTAAGATAATCTAAAATAATTATGAAATAGGATACTCTCCATAGCCAACTTGCCTGACTTACAACGAGAAAAATTAATATAATTGCGTAAAATTTGGTAGAGTTTCCACAAGAAACACGAGATATTTTTCTGCATGCACATGAAGAAAATTCTTACGATTTTTGCATTGATACAGTTCTGTATACATCCTGTCAAAACAAACTAATATTCTAATAAAGTTGTTAATCTAAGTAATAAAATTGTCAGCATGCTTATAAATAATGAAACGCCAAAAAAAACCTCTGTTCGTATAAAGATTGTTATGCATATGATTAGAATACTGTAAAGTGCGTTCGTCCTCCAGACAATTTCCTTTCAGAAACATGAATCAAAAGTCACGCCTTTTTTCTCTTTACAGTCAGTTATTGGTTTCTCGACGGAAATTCAGAAACCAAGGTGTTTTAATCGAATTTTCTGACTTTATTGTTATCATGTCTAACAATTTGCAGTTGATTTTAACTGAGATACAGCTAGAGACACTGTTCCGCCCCGCGTCTCGGTAAACAATGGGATCACTTCATTTGGTAGGCCAAAGAAAAATTTTTAATTTAGCTGCATAGCAATTTAAACGTGGAGTTCAGTCTATAGTCTAGATTCTATAGCAATTATAATAATGCAATAAATCGCAATAAATCACAATAATTAATCCATCAAGATAAATCAGCTTTAAAATTCAATCAATTAACTTTGCCATGTTTTATATGAACAATGTTTTATTTGCAGCGACAGGGGTGCGGGTACGCGGCTCTGTCACGTCTGCCTTTATTCTCAAAGTTTACAGACTTCAAAAATGGCGAACTACTAACTAGAAGCTGCTAAGTAATTACAACTGATCTTTGTCAGATAGGCCCTTCCCATCTATATACTTATATTTTTTACATTGAAAATTTTAGCTGGTTTTTTTTCCTGCTCTACACTTTGCAATATGTATACTTTTTTGTTCATTGAAAAATATAACAAGAACCTCAATAGTTAATCTGTTTTTGTTTCAAAACAGTCAGAATTATGATTTTATATATATATATAAACTCCATGTGCACGTATACATATTCGTAAGGCATACTTTGTACAAAAACGAAAACGCCCATCATATTATAGTTATTTGTTGGAAAAATATTCTCTTATTGGAATTATTAGTGACCTAGCAGATTACCCAACCCATAGCCGTTTGTAAATGCATGTGACTGTGTCTGTAAAATTAAATTGTCTTCTGGGGACACAAGCCGTTCGATTTTATTGACAGGCTCGAGAGATGGCATTTGTCTTGTACTGCTTAAACTAATAAACACCTTTATTTTCTTCAAGGTAAGGGCTATGACTGTCAATTAGTCCGTAGGACAAACCATTCCAACCTGCAGATCCACTGTGCACCTGCACCCCTCAGTTAATTTGCAAGTGAAATAAGTAATTCTCACAATTGTATCTCTGAATAAGATATTGTCTCGCGGAGCCCTACCAGAGTTGGTTTATGGTTCATGTCTTTATAAGCGGGAGGAATTGCGCTCCCTTGGATTTTGAATGCGATCCCAGGAATCTGTAGCTGATTGATTAGTTTTAACCTATGATTAACATGAAGAACACTTGAAACTCGTAAAGGAAACCTACGCTGACAATTTGAAACCTTTATTGGAACTGGGAACATCAAATAACCTGACTCACAGAGGTAATCCCCACGATGATATATGTCGTGTTTTCTGATTGCATCAAAAAAACAATTCTCTTCTTCAACTCAGTGATTGTGTATATCTTTATTAGAACGACCTTCAATATTGTTTATAATTTATAAAAACGTTTTTTCGATTGATTTTGCCTTCCCACTTACGTTAAATCATTTATTTTATTTGCAATATTATGGTATTCTACTTTGAAGTAAAGAGTTGCACATTTAACTTCATTCACATTCTGATAAATTAAGTCCTTCATACTTTTGTATCAAAGGTTTTATCTCAGTGTTGAAAAAAATGGTAAATTTGTTTACAAGGAAGTTTTCAAGGTCGAAATGTTTAAACTAAAATATGTACAGCTCTTGTGACTGCGTAAAACCGTCGCAAAGGAGTTAGATTTGGAACAGCGTCAAAAGATCCCTACGTTAATCTTGTTCTAAAACTTCGACCAGTTTACAGTGATTTTGACTTTGCTGTGACACCCAGGTGAGGAGGAACGATCGATGATTCATAGAACACTGAAGCCATTCCGAACAGCAAGTCATGAAGCGGGCAGCTGCACTCACCACACTTCAAACTAAAGTTTAAACAGAGATTTTATAATTGGTTCGATTTCTTTACTCTTTTCAGCATTTCTTTAGAAAATAGCGATTTCAAACCATTACATCATATCTCTTCAATTCATATGTCGAACAATTAAGGGCGATCGAATAAAACGGACGGACAAGCAAAATCGAAGTAATATACGGCGTAGAATTGGGCGTTTTGATAGTTTGTTCAGAATTGATAAGGTTAATTTCAACGTGTCAAAACTGCAAGGCGCACAAAGACTTTGCCTTCCTCCTAATTTTAAAGTGTGCAAACATCAATACACATCGAGGATACTACTACGAACAAATATCCTTATGGGACAAGACAATCCTCTTCTCTTTGTTACAAAGTTGTATTGCATGCAGGACTTCAAAAACTAGTAAATCCTTAAGTTATAACTCGCACTATACCTGGGATCTCAATGCGTAATTCTGCGCAATCATAATATTCAGTATTTATAAAGTATACTTCAGTCCTAAAGCCTGATACAGTTAGTCATGAAAATTTCCAAGAAGGCCCAAAACAGAAATACGTGAGTGGATAGCATGACATATTCTAGCATAACCATTTAAAGTACAATGAATGTCGCGGCCAGTTTTGATATATAAAACGATAGTTCTCTTTACGGAAGTAATCAAAATTCTTCGATCTAAGACACAAAAATAATTAAATTCTTAATTGCTACATTTGATTATTTGTTTGGACAATTTTTTTAAAGTTATAAATTATAAGTTTAAGATTTTGGCTCGTTTCAATATCATAATCAAAACATGTTGACCGCTGATTTCGATCTGTTTGCTAGTTTAATCTTAAAGGTTCAATAGAATGAGGGGGAAGGAACTCAAGTTATTGATAATATAAGCAACGGGGATCAAAATATCAGCACCGCTGAAAACAATAGCTAAATCAGCTAACTCTGTATTTCTAGATGATTTTTTCTGTAAAATTTATTTCTGTATCATTTCCGTACATTATTTCTAAACTTTACAGATAATGTTTCTATAAATGTTTTTTCCTTTTTTTTCTTTTTCTTTTGTTTTTTGTTATGGTGGACGTAAGGATTTCTTAGAGAGATATCGTGCAGTACCATCTAACAGTACTGCTGCGATATATGAACCAAGAACATCAGCTCCACACACGGTGATCAGTTACGTTGCCTAGAAGTAAAGCAGATGGTTTTTCTTTATTTCGTACAACTTCATTATTACAGTACGCGCTCAAGCTGCACGTCTTCTTTCATCCATTCTAAGATTTCATGTTCCACAATCTTAACTTCAGCTTCGTACATACATTCTTAACTATCCCCCACCGTTGCCCTTAATTTCACACATTGATAAAGTAAGGACCGTCTTCATAGTTAAAAGGCATTACTTTCCTTTAGCTCTAAGATTAAGTCCAGCATTGGAAGGTATTATATTCCTGACTGTGGCATGCATGATTAAGTTAATCCAGGATTAAATTTGATAGAATAAAACTGTTCAAATATAACTGTCTGCGATGAAAGCCTTTTGTTTAAACAGAAACATCCCTACCGTTTTAAGCCAAGATGTTCCAAATACAAAGCAAGTTTGATATTTTCCAAACTGTAATCCGGATCCTAGGTTAGTAAAGATGTGTTCAACTCAGCCCTGTAAATTGGGTGACTCGTTCTGCCCACGGTCTTGACATCTTTACGTTCTGCTGTCTAAGAAGTGGAAAAAATAAACCCTAAGCTTAGGAGAATTAATTTTTCGATCAATAACAAGCTTTTGTTTTCCAAATCGTTAAATTTAATTTCTAAAAATTCCGAATGATGCATTGTATATATTAAACTATCATCTCACTTGATGCAATGCAAGGTGAGTGCAGACGGCTTCACAAAACACTGACATACATTTTACTTCATTTCTCTCTCATTTCACTTCTCTCAGTTCGTTGAAAACTCAAGTTGAATTTTCACGGCGCTCAACAATGTTTTCACCAGCGTGTTTAGAGGGCGTAGTGAGTGAATTTTGACGCCAAGGGTGTTTCATAGAATAAATCTCATCATGAAAATCGTTTTTTTTGTAAGAAGAGAAGCCGCTATTTTGACTTTCTTTTACGAATAGATCTATTTTCCAGAAGTTTCCTTTGTGATCAGAAGGCTTGTGTTGACTAGCGCCAGAATAGATTAAAGTTGATCCAGTCATTAGCAAGTAAATTACGCGAGAAAACCTCCTCCTGCTTCGCACATAAATAGTTTTCCACCTCCAAAAATAAAGGCGGGAACTAATTATAAAGAATATAGCTCTCCTCATATATAAACGTAAACGTTCTAATGAGGAGCTCAAAAATTGTACTTCTCTTGGTCATACTATTGGTGCTCTTGATACTCTCAGTACAATTGTGTCTGCAGCATATTTAGTTTTTGTAAGGTGTATTATTTTTTAAGGAATCTTCAATGGCATACGATATTTTTTCTCAAACCATCAATATATCCGCAAAGCGCTGTTTATGTCGCGGAATTTTTAGGTAATCGACTTAAAATAAATCTTCATTTGGTCATCCGCTTTCGATATTTTGTTACTGCGTCGTTACAGCAGTAAACATTTACCCTATACATTACCCTATGCGTTTAAATAGCGGCTGCGTAGGAGACTATTGATATTCATGATTGATCCAGTCGGAAGCCATTCTAAGGTCACAGTGCTCTGACACACATTTACTACTTATTCTATTCCCCGCCAATGTCAGTCATAAAAGACTCCCGTAAGGAAGCAATCACACTAATCAAATCATATGCATCCCTTCCATTGCGAAAATGAAAAGGGCTTTGTTTTCATAGAACCACAACTTGCAGTCAAAGTTAATCTAGAAATTAATTGCGTTTTTTAATTGAATAAGTGATAATAACATTTGCGTTACAGAATCTTCCTTCAAGTTCAAGTTCAAGTCGTCAATGAAAAAAAAAAGATAATTTAATGTCTTAGAAGGGGGTTTCTCATTGGTGGCAACATTTCAATTTTATTACGTAAATGGTAATACCACTCATAACCTATATAACTGATGAGTGCATCCGTCATAGGTAGTAGCGGCCGAGCTTTTACTGAAAATAGCCAAAAAAAGTCCTCAAGTTTAGTCCAATTTAAACTTTTCGAAGAGTTTTGGAGATCGGTTTTACTAATGTAGTAACTTTGAAGCAGGACAAAGATGACAACAGCAACAAGATAACAACGACAAAACAATACAACTAGGTTAATCCACGTGCACATTTTCTCGAAAAATCTACTGAGATGTTGTCTCCGCACTACTTCAATATAAAAACAAGTGAATGAAAAAGAACTATACAAATGAAGGTTTTTGTTTTGCATTGGATTGATTTTGGGGATTTCTTAACTAAAAGCGTTTTTTTCTGTTTTGCATTGACCTAATTACCGTGGCTCCAGTTTAAGAATAATTCTGGCTACTGGTCGAGGTCGTCTGCTAGCAATTACGTGGACCCTCCCAGCAGTGACATATCTTGATCAAGGATTTAGAAATTATGCACAAGAAATCTAGTTCTATTCAATACTTTTTGAGGATTTCTGCAGCAATAGATACAAAAATACGTATGCACGCTCTCACTTCGTTGGGCTACCGTGAATTTCATTAAGTCTCCGGCTGACCACCCATGAACTAGAGACTATTTTGCCGCGATGGAACCAGGCCAGAGACTCTTAATTAATAGCCTTTGCCATTAAAGGAGATAATCCTAATGATATAAGAATACGTCTATAATCTTAGCTTAAATTTCTGGTTCTTAAGTTTGCGATACATACAGCCGGCCAAAGCATGGGGCAGGTCAATTTCAATGGATATCCATCCTAAAATGGACCGCTCATTTTAATTCGTCAGGGACAGGTGTTCCACTGCCTTGCTTCATCAATTATTTATCCTTGTTTTCATAGTAAGTTTAAACACGACAGTTACTTGCACAGACGATAGAATTAAGTTGTTTTAGGAACCAAGGCGAATCCATCATAATATTGATCTGTATTATGAGTATCGTGGGCGTAGTAAGGTGAACTAAGGTGAGACGCGTTTTCATCCAAGACACTATAACTAGTATATATGAGTAGTTTATAGTACAAAACGCTGATTGATATGTGATGTTCGTTTAAGGAGTTTCTAAGTATCTTAGTGTTGCTCTTGTTTTTGTTATGACTTTTAATTGTATGTTTATATTATACAACTCTAAGCTTTTTTCCCCTAGAATTAGACGCTTAGACAACTTAAACCCCTAGCTCTGTTACTAAACGTATTTGAGAGTCAGTGAGTGCTCATATACGTAGTTGCCATTACTGACGGTTATCGTCGTAATAACACCTTTGAAGACTAAATACTTCATAGGCAGTGTATGCTGCCCTATTACTCCTAATAGGATCCCAGAGAGCGCAAATTTACTACATTTTCATACAGCACTCAGACCTTTCTGATAACCACCAGGCAAACTAAAGACTGAACACCAATAAGATGCGTTAGACGTAACAGTCATCTTTAAGTAGCATTTACATTAGACTCAGACTAATGAACACTAAAGAGGAATCTTTTTACATTTTTACTTTTGTACTTTTTAGAACTAAGGAGCTGCGAAGGTTTGCTCGATGAAGATGAAGAGCGGATGGCCAAGCGGGGGGACATCTTTCACCATCGTTGCAATTATGGTCACGTTATTGCTTACAGGTTTGTTCTTTTACATTGCCAGTCAAATCTAATTATTGTCGGGAAATATAGCTATACTAAAGTTTCTCAGCTGAGGGCAGAGTTTCTTGTCGATCCTCCGGCTATAAGTAGCATTGGAAGGGCAATCGTGTCTTACGAGATTTCATGTCTATAAACGGCACTGATTGAGTTAAAAATGACTTCACATGTGGAGTGCGTGGATTGTATTTGCACTAGAATGGATTCAGCCGTCACGCTTGCACTTCACTTAGTCTTATAGATTTACCTTAGCATCGAAATGGCTTTCCCCACTTTCGCCATCAAAACAAAAACAATAATAATTCAAGTCAAAATTATAGAATAATTATTTTAAATGAGCCTTCCTACCTAGCCTACTTCGCATCTATTCTGGTCTTGTCAAACCAGACGGGGATAAATAAACTTGAACGTGCGCAAAAATACACGCAGATTGACTCATGGGTTCAGTTCCTGTTCAAACTCATTTCTACAGCTAAACCAAGCTGTACTGAACCTGATCAATACTGATTAGTTCAAACTTTCAAACCATGCAGCCTAGCACCGTCTGGTACCGCAATAGTCTTTCTTGATTGCAGCTAACTGATTCGGTTCAACTCGAATGACTGCAAGAAAAAAGAGTTTCTTAAGGAAAGGGGAAGAGTGTGTTTTAAAAGTATTACTAAAAGGTAGTTTTAAAGCTAGTTATGAGTGAAATGAAGATCCATTCTTTTGTACTTCTTTCCATTTTGTATCTGTATAAAACTGGATAACTGATCTTCGTTGAACCATAAGTTAATTGAACGACATTATTTTAGAACTAAGTGAGACATTCATTTATTTTGCGCAGTAAAATTCTTCAGATTATCATCGCATCATTTTGTCTTACTCACTATATGTAACAGAATTCACCATTTCACTTTAAAAACGCATTTTTAAGCAATTTCTTGTCGTTTCATAAGCACGTGCGATAAAACCATTATAATTCATGTTTTGCATCATTTTATTTATCAAGGTTCAAAATGTCTTAAGATATTTATTCATTTTATCCATGAGTGTTGTTTTCAAACATTCATAATTATCTTGCTGTCTCAAAGGCAAAACATTGCACTTATAACAAACTCTGTTTTGAAATTGTTTATACATTTTTCCTTTGTTTATGTTTTTATTTGTATCTACACGATCACACGTCCCTTTAAACAAAGTACAACCTTCTTCCGTCAGGCCACCGGTTGCTAAGTTTCTAAATATACAGGTAAACCGTTCGAATAGCACAACTATATCTCCACAAGTTCCTTCCTGGTGGCGGTATTCAGGTCTTACCGACGACGTACCAATACCACTAAATACTGGGCCGTCTATTACACATGAAACTGTAACAGCAAATGGAACGCCCCCTCAGTTGACGTGAAGGCACGTGGATTGAGATATGACACAGCTGGTTCTTGCATTCTGTTTGCTAGTGTTCTCTTATTCCGGCCGCTACTAATGATTTCAAGAAAAGAAGCGTGGCTATTGTCAGATCATAAATGTAACCATGATAGTTTCTTTGCGTTGAACAGCGGGCTTTACTGCAGTTTTCAATAACAAGCGAACTCTGTAGTTGCGAATTACTAGTTGGAATTTGGTTTACACTGCCGCCAGTCAAAAATATATAAGGTACTGACTAATTATCATTGATTGACGGAACCGAAAAACCAAATTTCAGCGTCGGTGCAGCTCGCAGTCACGAAGTTCGCATGTTTGTGAAAATAGCAGTAACAGACTCCCGTAACTAGATCGACTGCATTCTTCTGACATCACCTCGGTGTCATTATCATTTGAAGATGACCTAGTGTTTAGTTCCGCAGATCCCCACGAATTTGAAGTTTTCAAACCGCAAACTGATTTTCCCTCAAAGTTCGTAATCTTTCACCTATATAATAAATCATATCTTTATTTCTTTGACAGTTGCCGTACCCAGCACCAGCATACCCAACAAAGGTTCTACTATACAGGTATATGTTAATAAAACATTTTTACTTTTCACAAAACGATTTTTGTAGACCAATGGTTGAGATCATGTGTATTTGAAGGGTATAGGGGAACGGGGTAATATGCAATAGAAAATGGTGAGAAATCCTTTTATCTGCATTACGCCCTAGCACAATACTTGAAAATGTAATAGATTTGATTGTTTGACCACTAGTTATTGAAGTAATATTTCAAAGCCGACATTGTAGTTCCAGAACGAGGCTCAGCCTAATTACAACTACTTGAAATGCCGTTCATTCCAATTTCG
>OCZR010109268.1:0-14469 GCA_900234385.1 Anemonia viridis | reverse complement strand
GCTATTTAGAAATTTGGAATTTGCTACTGATCACCATGTTGGCTGTCATCGTTTACGAGATTTCTTTGTTTTTCATCCATTCACTCGTGTTCCATACCATACATTTTGATCAATCTTTCTTTCTTTTTTTGCTCTACTTAAATGTCTCATAATGAAAACGGTCTGATGAAACAATCTCACATATGCTATGAATATAGCCCGCAGGAACTATCATGTAAATTTATACAACATTCAGATGAGCTTTATGTAACCGGAAATGATAGCAGTCAGCTGTCAAGGTACTTTAAGTGGAAGATAAGTGACCATCCACATACTCTTTGCTAGTTGTTAAATTGGTCTTTTGTCAAAGGTTACTCGGTCATGATAACAAAACAGTCTTTAAAACTACTGCCATTATATTATTTACCAATCATCCAGTCCAGCAACTCCTAACTGGATGGCTAGTTTCCCCTCACTGAGGCTGCAAGTGCTGATTTCAATCACTGATTCATTATGACAGATCAAACGTCTTTTGTTTCATATAAGTCCTCTTTAGTTGATAGTAACCACGCCCACTGATGGACCTGTGATGAGTGAAGGGAAACTTTGTACTCATTTAAAAAGAACAATTCGTAGAACATCCACATTTTGGCTTTTCTTTTACACTAAATGACACTCTTTTGCCCATCAGAACTTAGCTCCTCTATTAACCACAGCTGTGCGTCCGTTTACTTTTAGTCACAGGACGACATTTAGCGCTAAATCTATTGATAGGTCATTACGTAGTAAGGTGTCGTGGGTAGACAATTCATCAATCTGTTGCTCAGTTGCTTTATTTCATTTTCTTTTAGTATTTCAATATTCCATCTCAGAAAAAGAAGTATTTTCTAGCTCAATGAAGCGCCAAGAGGTTAACAAAGTTAACACAATCTTATCGTTGCCTACTCTCGTTTCTGTTTTCTAATTGGATAATGACTGTGAAATTAAATGCGATAACGTGGATTAATGATAAATAAATGTCTGTTAGTTTCCGTTGATTTGAAGTCCGATGTCTAGTCACTAAGCTTGTTGTTCAAATGCCAGCCTGTGGTGGCTCTATGAAGCCAATAGATCTGCCTATCACAAGTGTGTAAGTGCTACGGGTTACGTTGTTTGGATAATCGCTCTCCACACGAAAAATGCACCGAAGTGAGAGCATTAGTACGAGTGAAGCAACAGATACAACCAATGAATGTGAGTCTCCTGACGAAGATTCGACAGAACAACCCGCAAAAAAGCGCACAACTGCGAACCGCAAGGAAAGAAAACGTACCCAGACTATGAATTCAGCGTTTGAGGATCTTAGACAACACATACCTAATGTCCCTGTCGATACCAAGCTGTCTAAGATAAAAACATTACGACTAGCTATCAGCTATATTAGATATCTGAATGAAGTTCTAGAAGAAACCAAAGATGGAAAGCCATGTACTAGGAAGAACTTCGTTGTAGAAATGGCTTTACAAAGCGACATGAAAGAGAAAAGAAGAAGAGAAGAATCTGTAAGTAGAAAACCGACCAAAACTGAGCCAATGAGCAAGAATCTTGGACGGCTCCTAGTCAGGGCAATCGACAGGATTATACGAATTATATGAACGCGGGGTGAACCGATAGCATGATGCAGTGAATCGGTGTCTCCTAGGGCTACTTGCCGATTCCTTAGATATTGTAACGATGTAGATGCAGCAACCGTTTTATTGAATCAATACTTTCATAATAGTATATTCTGTTCTAATTGGCTACTTTGTCATAGATGTTATAATGTAGCAAGTATGGTCGCAACATTATCAGTGAACACTCTTAACTTTAGAATCTTTCAGCTCAGTGCCTTTAATATTTAACAGTGACTGTTGGCTTGCTTTTTAATCAACAGAGTGCGGATTTGTCTCCAAGGAAGAGAGGAAGGACCGGATGGCCTCAACAAGTTTGGGCCATGGAACTGAGACAATAATTGGATACGAGTTTCTCAACGAAAAACAGAATAGCTCGATTCTAACTAGTTATCATGATCAACTTGGTCTTCAGATGAACAAACACATTGTCAAGTATACGGGAATACAGCAATGTTGACCGCCAAATAATGAAGATCTGTGTAATGTTGTGCAACATCTATTACAAGGTTATCAGTCTCGTTGGCGGACTGGTACTGATTGATACATATGTAGATGCAGAGGGATTGCAACCCTTTATTGTTCGTGTATAACAAGTGAATATGGACGACAGCACAAACGAAAGAGTTGAAATCCACACATTGTTGTTAGTGGATAAGCCTCACCCAGTATACAGTACTATATACCCGGCTTATTTCACACTATTACAAAACTACTTCACTTCATCAACTGCCTGTCTTCGAGACGATATTTCAGTGCAAATCCTCATACTCGGTGCATTTACTGTATATCATGCACACCGCAAGTTGTACATGATGTTAAAAATCCAGTAACGTCTTCAATATGTTAGGCTGCAATGACTATGGTTCCACTGCCTGTTAACTCGATATCTGACGATATTTTAAGTCGCAAATCCTCATATTTGGTATATACTATAAAGCATCCCATATGTGAAACAAGTTGTATATGATGTCTTTGTCTGGCTATGATTCCACTAAGATATTTATATCTATAGATTGTACATGCAGTACATTGAACACTAAGTCATTGCCTCGAGGTTTGGCCACGGTTATTGAGCCCACCGCAGTTATCTTACTAAAATATGACGGACTTTTATCTATAATAGAATCCTCTTCGTTTCCAAGCTTGGTTGTGGATTCCTCCCAACGATAATACCTGAACTGACTCCAGAAACTAAATAGAGAACATTAAAAGTGAACTTTACTTTTCACATGGATGGAACTACAAAAACCTTGACAAGAAGTGATAACAAAGATTGAGGATATTGAGGGATTTGGAAATAGATATTGCCCGGCCCCTTCCTGCCTTTATACATGGCTGCTGTGAAAAACCCTAGATATGATTTAAATAATACATTTCCAAACCCATTTGACAGTACAAATATTGCGCACAATGACGGCTGCAAATGGAGGCAGAATATGGTGTCCTGAAAAGGGAAAAATGAAAATCCTTTTTCATTAGAATTTCTCTTGTTAACCAAATCATTCTTCAGTTTATCGTTATTTAAGGCTGGCCTTGTTTAGAATGTTGTTGAATGTGGGACTGTGACCATAATATCGTCAAAGTTGTGCATTATTTACATAGTCGAAACTATCTGTCAACCGAATGGGTCTATGGTAAGTAATCAGTGAAGGGATGAACCCTTAATCTTGAAAACAACTTTAGTATGAAGGAAAATCTGCAAGTCTTTGTAGTAACCCAAAACAAAATTTCCAAAATAATCTAAACAAGTTGTTGTCACCAAGTGTGAATTGAGCCACCGAGCTAAAGTGATTCACGACTTTCGCTTTTTCAAACTTTATTTATGGCAATAAAGACTGATTGTACACTTTGAACACCTAATGAACCATTAAGATTTGTGAAACAGTTACGAGAAAAAATTGTTGTGAAATAAAACAAAGTTGTCAGCCATTGTAGCAAAGTGTATTTAATTGGAATACACTGAAGACAGTAAGCAATGAAAAACTATGAGATGTGAAAATGATCCATCTGTACTGAGAACCCCTGCTATTTGAGGAATATACTGAATACTGAACTACAGCATCATCATTACGGCATCATTACGGCGTGAGTTGAAGCGATACAATATAAAAAGACTGGGAAAAAGCAACTATGAAGAAATATTTTCCTTCCTGATTGAAGGTAAAGAAAACTGTTTGTAGTTAACGTAGAGAGGATTACAGATGATGGATGTCGATGTTAATGTCTTAAGACACGTGATGATGGAACACGTATTCAATGACCGCTAAATACCGTCGGAATCAGTGTTAACGTATCCCTGATAAAACACCCATATATACCTGGACTGATACTACTTTGGGAAGTTCTCAGTCTTGATATTCTCATGTTTTCAAAGATCAAGAGTGTGTGGAACAGTGCTAATTATCGATGGCCGATATCAAACAATCATGTAAATATATGAATAGAAAATGTTGTAATTACATAAAAGCTATTTGAAACGTTTGTTGAAATCAATGAAAATTTGGCTCATGAAAGGTTACGAGGGGAAACAAGAATGGCATGTTGTAGCCATGCAATTAAAAAATCATTTCCTTGTTCTGATTGTTTTCTTAGACATCCATCCATCCATCCATCTATCCATATTTCCATCCCTCTCTCCATCCATCCATCATTGCATTCATCCATCCAACAACTTTTCCCCCCTCATTGCATTCATCCATCCCATCCCATTCCATTCATCCATCTATGCATTCATCCATCCCATCCCATTCATCCATCTATGCATTCATCCATCCATCCCATTCATCCATCGATCTATCACTGCATTCATTCATCCATCCATCTATTGATCACTGTATTCATTCATCCATCCCATTCTTCCATGCAGCTCCATTTGCATGTCATGTCATCTATTCTCCATCTGTCCTTGCACATGTATGTATACATTCATGATCCATCATTGCATTCATTCATCAATCCCATTCTTCCATGCATCCATCTGCATGACCGCCCTACCCCGATTCATTTATCATATTCACCTGATCTACCATTATCCAGTCATTATATATATTCTTTCAATCCGTATTCATATTTTCTAGGACAAATTTATGGCAGTCCATCATGAAAACAGGACTAAGGGTGTGACTTTCGCGATGACTCAACTCCAAAAACATCTTCTAAGAAGAGGTATACAACCGAAAGGATTTTATGAATTGCCGATATACAGGGCACGCCTACTGACTACTCTTGACTTTAAGTAGCTAAACCCTGTCTGGAAAGAAAAGTGCCCTGATTTAACCATATATATTGTCAAAAGGACCGCTCTTAGGAGCTCTTCCAAGAGGCAAAATACCACTGGAAAGAAGAGGCTTAGAAGTTGGTGAAGAAGATAAGTAAGTAGTGATGATTTGTTTGACATTAGACATCTAATCACCTAGCATACATCGCCTGCTTTATACTGAAGAGATAAGACCACAGGTTGATCAGTCTTGGTCACTGTTATCTGTTCTTATCGATCGATACGGTGATTCCTATTGAGTCGGAAGTGCTGCCGCCATGCTAGAAGGGTGAACGAAAGTTTAACTCTCTGTAAGATAGCTAGTGTCATGATCTATAGTCACAGCTATCATCTTAGGAAGTTGAAAGACTTTGACCACTAGAGGCTTTTAGGCCCAGTGATACAAACTAAGAGTATGTACACCAACATCAACAAAATACATAAATAGTCGTGATAAAATGATGGCGATGGTGTCAGGCGTGGTCTCATTACATTGGAACTGATTCAACTGCAGCAGGACTTATTGTAGATACCAGTAATCTATTATCATATCATCATAAGACCACTTGAATATAGGAACTTTTACTTACTTTCATCAAGAATCTATCGCCGATGTTCTGGCTTCAAATCAGGTGAGCACGCAAGACTTTGAAACCTCCTGAAACAAGCAATGCGAAAATATAATATCAAAACCAAGTTAAAAACGATGAAAACTGGAAGTCCCAAACTACCACACCCGCTTTGTAAGTCCGACCTTTAAATAATTTCCTTAACTAATAACTAAGATGTAAGCCAACACATCCGTTGACCAAAGAAACAAAAGAAAGCGAGCGCAAACAGAGGGTAAGTGAAAATGGAGAAGCATTTATACAAAGTAGACGAGCTATTAGGGCGTCGACCGTTAGGACGATTCAAGGGTGCCCGTTATGGATAACATCTAAATGTTTTTGCCGGGGGTACGAGAGGTAGAACCCCCCCTTCCCCCACTTTACCCAATGGGAGACCATGGCTACGCCCATGTTTGTACACCTCTTTCAAAAAAGGTTATCGCAGCTGAAAGCAACAAGCAACACAACACTGACAAAACAAGACGACAAAGAACATCTGTATGTCACTCCTTATTCCTCCGTTAGACACAATTATTTTAGTAGGCTGTAACTTTTTGGATTCTTTAATCGTCCCGAATCGTCACTTTTCTTGCAGGTGGTTTTGTCTTGTTGTTTGTCGCTTTTCAGTTGCTTTCGGCTGCCACAACCTTTATTGAAATAGATGTATGTACAAATATTTCTATCAAGAATAACTGTTTCAAGTAAGTCTTAATGCTGTTACCTATAACTGTCTGATGGATTATCATCTACCGATGGGTGCAGTCGATGATCGGCTTTAACGACTATCGTTCTGATGCTCCTATCAGAGGAAGTCCCTATAAGATAAAAGCCGATCAAGTAAATCGGTTTGAATATACTGTGATACGACTATCAGCCTTGACAATCACAGTGTGGGTTATCAACCAATAGCCCTGAATATCTGCATGGTAGACCGTGTGTTATCTATGGCTGTGTATGACTAGACCCGCGCAGGAGATCAGACAGCGGTGAATCACTTTTAACATTTTAAAGTTGATTGGATATCATGATAATCTTGTTGATCGATAGCATTCATCTGCCAGGCTGTGTACAGATGAACGCACAATTTCATAGCTGAATGTGATTATTATTAATAATATCTATAATAATGATAATAATAATAATAATAATAATATTTTTTATTTATAAAGCACACTTTCCAACTACCCAAATTAACATTGATGAAATTATCCCAATTTATCCCAATGTTCTTTTTAGAGCAGGTTGGATCTAATGAGGGTCATTCCCGTCATAAATCTTACACGGTATTGTTCTAAGCCGGCGTAACCTTTGAGCAGGTGCAGGTGAGGAGTGCAGTGCCAAGAAAAGTGTTGTTGATAATGGAGCCTTAAATCATGATGTTCTGGGTGGTAGAGAGCTGTTGGAAGTACCCAGAGTACATGGCTACTGAATATATCTAGCACTCCTATTCACCGGCTCACAGCTCCTGCCCCCCATGATTGCACACGTGGTTTCTACTGTATATAATGTCAAGCATCTTGATAAATCTTGACAAAACATCATATAAAGACGATAACGGTATTAGCCATTAAATGTTGTACCAAATGCCAATGATACTAACAGTCTGTGGCGATTTTACTCCTCTTCCCTCCCCTCCCCTCCTCTCATTAGCCAGACCCCTCGCGCGCGTCCAACAGTCGGTGTGTTTACTAACTCTGACGTGAGGTTCAGGGATAACAGAAATATGACAAAAATGCAAAAAGAATGCTAACGAAGAACAACACTTAGTATACGGTATCTCTGCTGGACAAAAATCTCGAGAAATCTTGAAGTTCTCAAAACCAGTGAGATTTTTAAAACATGCGTTAGTTTTGGAAATTAGAACAAAATAGTTTATGGGAGGAGAATTTGAAGAAAGAGAAACAAAGGGAGAGAAAAGAAAAGTAAAGAAGAGGGAGGACAAAGTACTAAAGGACTGAAAGAAAAGAAGAAGTGAGAATGAAACCAGTGTGGGTGGATGGATGGATGGATGGATGGAAGACGAAGGAGGAAAATGAATAAATGATCAATGATGATTGGATAGGAATTACAAAAAAATGAAATGAAAAGAAAAGAAAAGAAAGGAAGAGAGATCGTCTCATTTCCCTGTAGCTAAAGGGAAGGCTAAGAAGAGAATCCATTGTCCAGCTGTGCGTTAAAAATCAAAGCAAAACAAAAAATCCACATAAGCTTTTCACTAACGAAACATGGATTATAACAGCGGTTGTTTTCTGAATTATGTAAGAAGATAACTAGTTATTAATTGCTTGGGTTATTGGTACTTTAGCCCACAAATTTTTAAGCCTCATTAAGTCTGTGATTTCTGTCAGTGATCTTGAAGCATTTCTCGAGGTGTTGTCACATGTGCTGCCTTCAAACCACCACAAGGTCAAAAGTTAAACATTAAGAGTGAGCTATTTCAAGATACCTGTCTGAAAAGGTGTACAGCGACGAACGTCAAGCTACGCCACAGCACACGAAACCTTTATTATTTGCTTATCGGTTTTCTATCGTAGCCTAAGGTGTTGTCAGCAATATTCCAGTCTAGGTGGGTGTCTTGGACTGTTGGCTTGTTGTTTGTAACAGTTCATTTCAAGTCCAACCGCTTGCTTCGTAGCTTTAAAGCGGCCGTCTTATTTCATTCCGGATGTATATTGAGAGGGGCAGATTTGGTTTCACATTCTGGAAGAGCTTCAGGCAAGTGTTGGCCCCTGTTATTGGAGCATGGATTGTCAGCAGTGATCGAAGATGCCAACTGAAAGATGTGCGTGTTTGATTAAGGCTCACTTTCGGGACGAGGAGTATGATAAATTGGGTCACGAAATGATTCTCGAGTGTATCAAGGAAATGTTGTGTCAGAAATATAGGCTGGCCAAGCTGTATGTGTGTGGTGTTGTGGCCAGGGCGGGGGAGGGATGGTGTTGCTGTAGGTTCCCTCGCCTACAGCTGGGCCCTCCGTGTCCCAGAAACAGATACAGAAATCAAGAGTACAGTGAGCATTCAGGTATAAGTGAACCATACTTAGAAAACTCTTTTAGACTGCGAACAGTCCCACTTTTCCTTCCGAATTCCGTGAGCGGGTGTCCGTTGGGATTCCTGTGGACGCGCGAAGGTTAGGGCGAGAATAAATAAATAAAAAGGGATAAGAACGAAAACGAAGAGAAGAATGAGAAAAAGAGAGAAAATATTAGTGGAGGATTAACGGAAACAGCTGCGGAAGCCATTTCTTCAAGAACAACCAGAGTGAAGGTTCCATAACTTGCACGGGTGTTAAATATGATAATGGACATTATATTTATATACATTTTCGCATGTCGCACTTGTAGCCGGTAACGAGCAAAGGACTGGGTTTGAGTTTGGAAAACTAATTAATTTAAGGTTCCAGAAAAAAAAATTACCCCATCCCATGAGAAAGCCACATACATCAAACTCACTGACAAAGTTTTAGGATGATTGACGTTCTAGAAACAATGTTAGGAGTTTTAAACACAAATACGGACCACTGAACAACGTCCTGTATCATGTCGTCCATAAACTGATCCATATGAATGAACCGTATAGTTGTTCGCATGGGTCGCGCTAATAGCTCAGCTTCGCCCAACAGTTTAACCCTCAATTCTAACCAAACCTGACAAAAGATGCTCCACATTTGAATCCGAATAAGATATGAAAGAAACCGCGAATGTACACAATCCATGTCCCTGAAATCATCAAGATACGCTGATACAGAGGACTGGATGGTATTAGATAACACTGAAGCTTATTGAATATTTGCTAGACAACTAACAGACCAAACCAATTAAAAAGAAATCTTCTTATCAATTGTACGACCAATTGCTTCGTATTTATTGCTGGAGCTAAAATGCTTGCCACAACATAAACAAACAGCCTATGTTCAAAGACATCCTCTGTGCGGAGACCTTAGAACTGTTAGAACCAGGGTAAACGAATTGGGAGAAATGGACAGTAATATAAATCAAAATATTTCTGTTGTGCTTTTGTAAAAACTATGGTGGCAGAAATAGTAGTGACGCGCGGAAGGTGGGATAAGCACGGACGAACGCTAAACTTCATGTTACCAGATTGTTTATATACAGGTATATAGGAGCCAAAAATACGGAAGAAATTCTGTATTCTTCAATGCCTGGTCGGGAACAGAAAACGCCTTTTAATTGATAAAAGAAGATGCTTTACGTTCATTTAAGAGCATGGTTTATCTATAACAACATTCTCTCAATATCGCATATATATCATTAACATGGGGCTGAAACAACTGCAACTTCAGTTGAAACTGAAAACCTTACAGAACTGCCTTACCGTACTAGTTGAAACTGAAAACCTTACAGAACTGCCTTACCGTACTAGTAACGTCTAAAGAGGAGACTTACGGTAAAATAATACTGAATACCCGCCGATTACAGGCCTCACATGCTGCGCAATTACCGGTGAGAACACAACATGATTAAAAACACAGTTTGAAATGTTTTTTTAAGAACGCAACTATGATTGATCTAAAATCTCGACGATAGCGTGCACCAACATTTTTGCTTCGAGACATCAATGATAATTAATCTAACCAAAATGGTCAAAGGGGAGTTGAGGTCGATTGGAATACGCATCAGACCGTCACCAGATGAATCACCACTTGAATCTGACGACCGCTGCAAAACCACCACATAGCTAGCATTCTCAGCTGCATTGTCAGTGTTCTAATACCCAAGCAATTGGAAAACTGTTCTTATCAAGAAAATAACAGCACCTTGAAATCATAAAATCTTAGAATATTTGATTTGATACTCTAAAAACACTTGTTTTGTTCGTGAATTAGAAAGTATGTAAAAACAGCAAATCCCTCCCTGCGGCCACATCCTCGGGCAACTTTGCAGGGAGATTTTCGGTGTAGACGGTGTAAACCTTATAACCCCAGGCAGTGATAACCAGGTGTTCGAAGAGACTAATGGAATGCGCCTTGTTGAAATCTTGAATAGCCGCGATGCCTCTCAAGCCTTGATTGTCCTTTTTCTCCAAACCAGTAATTTTTGGGTGACAGAAGATCCTGAATGCTACTGCGCATGCGATCAAATGTTATTCGTATTAGGTCTGTAGCAAGACTGGTTTAACAGCCTAATATTCTTGACCGACATAAGGGCGCGAGAACAGGGTAGATCAGCTTCATAGATCTTTCTTCAGCTTAACTTGTTTCTTATCTCTTACATGTCAGTTGTCATTTATTGCCTTGTAATCTGTCATGATGATGAATAGATGAAGTCCTTGATAACAATTCCCACGGATTCTTGGATGTGACTTGAGACTCGTGTTGTGTAATAAAAGACGAATAACTAGTACTTATCGAACAAACTTGCAGCATAGAATACATGCAATCACTTCCTTATATGACACTTTTGTTGAGACGTCCCCGCCTACTTAATGTCCATTGATTGACAGATTAAAACCCAGTTACATGTCACCTTCAAATTGAGCACGTGTCAAGCTAAGGTCACGTTTGATAAGACAGCGGAAATTGATGAAGACCTTATGCCACCTGAGGCGCGTGAAATATTTTAACATGACACTGGCACTAGTTGGACTGATCGATACCTGCAGCTGTACGTCACGCACTGTACCATGGGATTCATGGCCATGGAAAACAATTGAGTGTCGTTGAGCGTATCGCGCGGCTAACAAACGAGCAGTGTCTGGCGACTGATCAAGAGTAGTCCGGAGAGTGAGTATCTGTAAAGCCTAACGTTTGCAGTCGACAGTTTGACAGGCTCTTAGCAGAATTATTCAGAATGTCACATCAAGAAAACCAGAGCCCCAGTGAACTAAGCGTAGAAGACGACAAGCATGGAGTTGCATTCGTCAATGATTCTCCAGGAGAAACGGATTTCCAAGTTAACAATAGAAAGCGTAAAGCTAAAAACACCAAACCAGCTACGAGCAAGAAAGAAAGACGACGTACGCAAAATATCAATGCTGCATTTGCAGAGCTGAGGAAGCATATCCCTAACGTTCCATCCGACACCAAGTTATCTAAGATCAAAACATTGAAACTTGCTATGAGTTATATTCATCACTTGGAGTTTCAACTCGAAGGGGAGGAGCAAGCCGAACGAGATAATGGGCTTCCAGTGATTGTCGAGGTAAGAAGCGAAGCATCCGTTCCAACTACACCTACAGAAGATGCGCAGTTTGATCCTGCAAGAAGTCCTGAATGTTTGAGTTCTTACGACGAGGTAAGTAGCTTGTAAACAGTTAAGAAAACTATTACTTAATTGGCGTTTGCATAACTTCGGCATGAGTGGACAGGATTTCCTGCCCAGAGATTCTCACTCTGAAAAAATAAGTGACGGATGTCATCCTCTGATAATCAAACCCAAAGAAATCGTAGGCTGTATCAGGGAGGTTGATTGTTAAGGTTTAGGGAGAGTATAACATGTTCCAGTGATATGGAATTGGTAGCCCTCTTCCTGGCGCAGTACGCAATCCTCTAATGTGGAGTTTTAATTCACAACATATGTGTCGTTGTTTTTATTGTCACAAGATCCAAACCTTTTGTTTTCATATTGAATCACTAATACTCAAATGACTTATTTACATTCAACATGACACCTTTTCTGTTTGTCAGTGTAGTTTTTAAACTCATGTAATATGGTTGTGTTGGTTGTTTCAGTCCGATGAAGCACAGAGGTACTCACGTCGTAGTTCCCGTACAGGATGGCCCCAACACGTATGGGCCTTAGAACTCGTCCATGGTAAAAAAATAACCACAGAAAGAAAAGCTTTACAGCAAGTAGCGGGATGAATATAGAGCTCGTCAACGGACAGTAACCGAATTGATCGATTGTAAAGTCGGGAGAAGTATTGGGGGTTGCAATATTCTAGGACGCCGTTTGTCATGGATTATTTGGATACTGATAAAATACCCTAGATTTGAAGTTCCATACTCTTAACTCAAGGAGCTATCCGTCACTGACTTTGAGCAGACATTGAACACCAACTTAGATGATTTTAATTCCTATTCATTGTAATCTTTTACAAGTTACTCTTGCCATTATCTTTGCTTAACGAGCTTGAACCGACTGTGGTATCCACACACAGGAGCCGGGGAGCTTTTGAATCCATTTTGAACACTTCTTAATTTATTATTTTCATCAAATTCAACGTCTTTTTTTCAAATTTATAGAGTACGAAACGCCAGCGTTCTGGTTCAAAAATCTCTAGCATCAGACCGATAAGGTATCTCTTGAGACACTTCAACGAGTTGTATATAGTAGCGAGTTTTGAATGTATATAATGACTGAATTGCTTTATAATATTTTTGAAATTGTTTCATTGAGTGGAATTCTTTATTGACACCATAACTGATTTTAATACTATTAAGAGAATAAAACAACCCACAGGAAATCCCCTTCCTTATCAGTTATCACTGTCATAGTCGAATAGCAGTCAGTTATCTTTGTGTAGATCTGTTCAGGGTAGATTTGGAAAGATTCAATCCTACCTTTTAGAGACCACAAATATGAGTACCATGTTCAAATGTGGTTTACTAAACTAAATATAACAAACTGTCCATCATTTGCGGGCCATTTAATAATGTTGAAAGAATTGACATCAATGATAGGAATACAGCATTTTGATGTTAGATTGTTCACTAACTGCGCAGTCTATGGTGCAAGCTCTAGAATTACTGACGTTCGGATGGATGCTATTGGTATAAATTCTAGAGCATGTTGCTAACAATTGTGTTAGTCGTTTGTGGGCTTTTCATTCTTAGCCATGAAATCCTTGATACATAAATCTTTATGTAATTTTACGGGTGTCGTTTTTGAAAGCCGTCCAGATAATGTTTAGCAACATAAGACAAATAAATGAATTGTTTCGTTCGACGTGAAACATGATTATCGTTGAAATATTTACTGAAAATTTCACTTATTTTGAGCTTGTCGGAATTACGTATTACGAAATGTTTTTACACCTAATCTTTGAGTGTCGGAGTCAGTGGTGGGAAGCATGTCCGTCAGTATTAGCAGCCAGTGTAGAGATGAGGGCGTTCCTTTTTCCGGCCGGACACTGATCGAACATGTTTTCTCTTCATTGGAAATATGGTTTTAATCGAATCAACCAGATGGATGTTCTTGCGGAAACCAGCAATGAAAACTAAGAGAACACAAATAGAATCGTTCACATGGTGCTTGGTGACAGTTTTAGACACTGTTCAACTGATCCATGACGACTATTTGACAAGATACAAGGCATTACTTCAGTACAAACAGATGCAGTTGGCCACATGATGAACATATTAGCGCGAATTTTAGCATATATATACTATCATGTTTACTAACGGAGAAACCATTCAATTTAGAAATAAATCAACTATTTAGTACTCTTATAACTTAGTCATGAAGATTGTGAATTATAATTTTCCTCATCCGAAAACTAAAGTGAAACAATCATTGAATGCTGGAGTTGCTTTCGACTGAGTAGTTACCGTCAGTTTGAAAGGAAAATGAAACATATGGAGGTGTTTTGTAATTTAACGACCGAAAAAAAGCCTACGCACTTCTCAGGAGAAGACAACTCTGGATAAGGAAATTTAGATTTAGTGATGCATAGTGGGTACTATCTGTGAACATCTCGGTCAAACATTATCATAAATACCAACATTCACTGAAAAAGATTTCTCTTGGCTTGTTAGGTTGTTTTTTTTAGACTTTTGAAAAAGTGAACCAAGAACCTTTTGTGGCTTGATGTATTTTATTGACAGTTAATGTCAGTACAGAAAATAATGTGTCATTATCCAAGGTCTACATTATCGACATACATTGGGTTGGATCTTGTCCAATGTTACTGAGTTACTTAATTTGTCATCGGGAACAAATCTACTATCATTTCAACTTTTGTATCTATGCTGATGATAGAAAATTATGGATTGTGCAATAATTATCCGCAGCAA